>WEIV01000124.1:38335-66358 GCA_013390005.1 Calyptomena viridis
TTCAAAAGCCATAATTCACAGACTAATTTTGCTAATTATATGGACTTATTGTCAGTGACAGGAAACATTAATGTTCCAAAAATTATGGGAAATTCAGCAGTTTTCAATTATGATATTACATGTCTACACATGTACAGACACACATTTGTAGCCCAATTCTTTTTACACAAAAAGAGGCAATTCCCACTGACATCAATCTGCACAAAACCAAAATAATTTCTTGGCCTTCTGGTTTATTGACTGAAGGTTAATTTGAGCACAGCTTTGAGGTAAAATTCAGGTCTAATTCACAAGGGAACTGCTTATTACACTGAAAATCAAAGTGGACCAATTGACCATCCACAGATGATGACAATTTAGTAGAACTACAAACATGGGCTAATCCTATTGCATGTTTTATAAATATAAAATAAAATATTGAAAGGGCATTATTCCTTATAAATTTGGTGGTCTGTGCATATTTCGGGCCAGCTTTTTGCAAGTAGAAGTATGCTTGAGATGAAGAGACTAAAACAAAAGTTTTCTGAACAGGCCAAGTTGATTGTATGGCTGTTTGGTACAAAGGGTCAGACTCTGCGTTTGAAAAAATAATTACTTTAACCAAACAAACTTCATCTGGTCTGCTGCACAACTTGAGCAAACTGCTAGAGGGCAAAGGTGCATAGGGGCAAGTGTTATCTGAAGAAAGTGTTAATGAAAATGTGCAACGGTATAGTTTGTCCAGCAGAAATGGTGTTGTGTCATGATGCAGGCAAAAGAAAAGGCCACACTACATTCCAGACCTTTCTGAAAATTAATCTTTTCAGTTTACTTGTAGAATTACTTCTAGAATTACCACAGTTGATGCAAACATCTGTGAAGATGTCAAACACTGAAGATATAGTGCAGAAAGTAATTTTGTTATATATGAGATAGGTAGCATGTATAAAAATAGTTTGACCAAATCATTGTTCAAAAGCACCTTACTGTGCAAAATAGTTCTTCTACTCACCTGCACAATTCATTCTCTTCACACATGTGGATTACATTCAGGCATGATGGGGGTGGAACCTCAGTTACTGCACAGGACTTGCCGTGGAGAAGTTCTTTGGCTCTGTGGCAGGTTTCATCATGCTGGGTACAATCACAAAATATCATCATTTCGGCAACTCCAAAAGGCATGTTTTGATAGAAGAACTTTATGGCTGCTCGACATTCTTCCATGTTGCACTTCTTATTGACTGTGCAAACTTTAAGGTACAGGGACAACTGTTTGTTACATACTTCATCTTCAACGCACTCCCTGTTCACATCCAAACAGGTTCTGTTTGTTGTGTATGCTAAAAAGAATAACAGTTTTTAAAATGAAATCACAAAAAAATTTTTACCAGTGATGACTGGTAGTCTGCAACAATGTCTGCAACATTCACAGTAAAAACAGTGCGAACTCCTGAAAATTCTGATCCAGCTTTTCCAGCAATGCTTCTTTTAAGCCTATCATGTAATTTTTGTATTTTTCTCTTCCACTGCTTGGCCCTCCTAAGCAACCCTCCTGAAACTGCTGAAATCTCCAGTGTCCAGTCTTATGCTAGGCTATGTAATAAGTAATGAAGAAGAGAACATAAATGGCATTTTTGTGCTTTTAAAGTGAGTTTAAATATGTCAAGACTGCGCTATAAACCTTCCAAAAATATCTAAAATATTCTGACCCTAAAATGCTTATGGGATAAGATTTGCTTCTGTAAATTTAGCAGGATCACGACTTTTACCTGGCATTTTTGGATTCTTATCTGAGTCCAACTTAGCTTAACTGAAAATATATTGGATGTATTGACTCCCTGCTCATTCATTTGAATGAAAAATATTATTTTTAATCTCAAGGTACATTGTACACATCTGAAAACAGAACTAAGATGATTTATTAGGACTCATAAGTGAATTCAGACTTACCTTGTTTGGAGAGAGCAGATAAACCCCATTGTAATTTTGTTTCCATACTAATATTGTCTAGAAGAAAAAGATACAGATACAGGCATAAATGATAAATTATGTTGTAGCTTAGTTTTTTAACTTTAAAGTTACTGGCTATTCATAGTGCCAGTAGTAAAAATAAGCAAACAAATTAGCTTTGAATAGAACACATTAACAAATTCTAAACTCACTATTACATATATTCATAAGTTTGGGATCAAAGCACAGTTTATCAAAGGCTGCTGATAACATTCTTTACATAATTATAGATCCTGTGAACTCAAGAAGACTTTTATAGAGCTTCTAAGTGCATTATAAATTCAGATTTCTTGTGAATAAATAAAATCCAGAGGCCTTAATGTGTTCATCAGTGGACCAGTTTTCAAGTTCAACCAAATGCTTGTCATGACCTAAAGTCAAGGCAGGCAGACAATTCTTGCTATTAGAAAATTACCGTTATTGGTCTTATACTATTTCTAGTTATACTGAAAAACTGAAAAGCCTGATTTGGATCAGGTTGTATCAAATTAACACATTAAAGGACAATAGTATTTTCATTCATGGTCTCATTTTCTATCATAAAATGAATTAATTTTCAAAGTTAAGCTGCAAATGATCAAGAAAACCTTTTTCACAGACTGTGGACACTACTGTCATGTATGAAAGCATTCAGACTCCTGGAATAACACTCACCTGTGTCAGTGACCAGACTTTTCTCATCATCGACATCAGCATTATAGTCATCATCATCACTGTCATCATCATTTTCGCTTGCTGCTGAAGCTTGGCTTTCTTGAGAGTATTGTAAACATCGGTTGTTAAATATTCCCTTCCATATTTTAATGCATCTCATTTGAAGTGGCTCTGAGCACTTGCACTTTCCCAGCACTGTTTTCCTCAGTTCTTTCCATGCTGACAAACACTCCTGGTTGACCATTGGAAACCTGCACTTTGCAGGATCTGCCTGGCATGCTCGCTGGAAGCTCCTGTACACTGCAAAGCAGTGAGGGTCCTCTCGACAGCGTTGTTTTGAAATACTGCAGTCATTCTCTGATTCTTCTGAGTGCCCTTGATCTCTGGGGTTTCTGTGCTGCCTAAAACTCAGTTCAGTGTCTGATCTTGAGAAAGATTCCAAATATTCTGTACAAATAAGTACAAGCAGAGGTCTAAATCAAATGGAATATGAAGCATCATCATGGGGCAGCACAAAACAAACTTGGGAAAATTGTCTGAATGCAATACAATGAATGAAACAGCCCTAGTTTCATTCTGAGCTGTATGTGAACACAAAATAATTTCAGAGTCTTGCTGACTAATGAATCTTCCTCATGGTTACTGTGGGCTGTTAGCTGTATAGCACAGTCCATTGTAACAATTCAGCTACAAAACGGTACTAAAAGAAAATCCTCACTAAAACTACTGCATAGAGGGATTAATTTCACATAATTTTAACCACCTACAAATTGGACATATCATGGATTATAATCTTAATCCAATGCATAATTTGTAAAGAGAGAATGACAGAAGATGGTTCCAGAAGATGGTACATTCATTACCTAAAATAATAGTTGAAGTTAGACAGAGAGAATTATTCATGAAAGTGCCTACCAACACCATATATTGTCATTTGTAGGTAAACCCAGCACTAGTGTAACACCATATGAACTTTTTTCTATGCTAGTGAGAAATGTAATCTCAATCAGTAAAAAAATACAAAATTACTTCATGCTAGAAGCAAAATCAACTGCTCCAATGATATCAACATCAGGTTTTAGATAGCCATCCTCCTTATTTGGAACAAGGAGTAAGAGACCAGGATGTTATTATTTCCTCTGCAATAAAGCCATCTATTCTACTACTGTATGATGTATGCTGTTTGATGCCAGCAGGGAGTGATGGATTAGTGCCAGGCATCAACTTTGGAGTTCACTTTCCAGGCTCATTCACTGGCTGATTTTACTTCTCTTGTGTCAGCTTTGCTAATCATTATGCCAGGAAACATTGGATCAGAAACTGCAATTTCTTCATGCACCAAGTAATTCTCAATTGCAGAGAGAGATAGGCTTTCTGAAGGAGTAAGAATTCTCAGAATAATAACAAATAAAGTGAGAGGAGCTGGGCCCGTTGATTACAACAGAATTTTTAAAGGATGCATTTTATGTGTTACGTACAGCTTTATGAAAGTGGTGACTATGTTTCCACATCCAGTAACCTCTCGCAGATGTAGTGAAGGTGCTCCTGCAACACAATGTGACACAACTGCACTACTGTGCATCCACATGCATTCACACCCCCATTCATAAGGTGACTCAATGTGTCTCTCTATACATAATTTAGATCCAGAGGTGCTCAAACCTCCTTCAGCAATGAGTAGCTGTCAACACTGTATTTTCACCCTTGCTTTCCAGTGGATTGAGCAGGAGCTTTAGAAATCATTTGAATTTATCACATGCATGTTATTGGTTTTGTTTCTTTAAAAGCAGATATAGCATTTCTTTCAAAAAGAGTCTGAATACGAAAAAATAGAAAAAGAGAAAACTAATTTGGGGGGGGGAATTATCAGGTTTGAGAAATATATAAAGAAACTTGAATCCAGTTAAAATGGGGGTTAATATTACTGGTTTTGTTCTTCATAATTAAAACTTTATGTTTAGTTACCTTTATTGATGCTGCACTGTTTCCCAAGCAAAGTCGTGATGCTACAGATATTGTCTGTAGTGCAGATACAGTTTTTAAATACTGGGTATTCATCAGCCAGGACCAGGATGATTCTATTACATCTGACCATGTCTTCTGCATTGCACCTATTACCTAGAACTCACCATTAAAATTATAATGTTGTTAATGTTTGTGAACGCTTAAGGGATATGGTTACATAAAACAATTCAATTGAAGCACAAAAATAATATGCTTTGCCAAGAGAAGATGGCTTGCACTTAGTTTTGTTTGAAAACCTGTCATAATTTACAAGTTTTAAATAATATTCAGAGTAATATAATAAAGTTGTGTGTACAATATTACCTTCTTTCATTTGATCTGACTCACTGCCAGAATATCTGTTTTCATTTACAAAGTACATGAAATCTTAAACTCATACCTTTTATTCTAACTAGATGAGGCACAGAGACCAAACTAAAAAGATGCAAAGGAGTGGAGGGGCACATCCTGAACTGAGGCCCTAAGAGACTCATCTTGGACCTGTGTAGAAATGAGGTGCCTGGTATAGGGGCAGGAATTCACAGTGCAGGCTGAGAGAGAGAAGATGTAGAGAGCACACCCAGCCCCATGATAAGGGTGATGCTAACCCCGTGCTGAGGACATATCAGCACTGGGTCAGATTCACTCATGTAATGATGGCATGAACCTAAAACCACCATTTGGATATATCCTTGGACTGCTACCCTACAGAACAACTTCACTGCCTAAGATTGAGAATAAAAACAAATTTAAATTAGTCCAAGAATATTCTGATTTTTAGGGGTTTTATAATAAAAATAAGGGAGAAATTAACATTAAAAAATATGCAGAAGTCCAACTTGCCAGCCTAGTTTTAAGCCCATTGCTTATGTGTGCACTTGGACTCAATGACAAAAACACACAGGCTGTCAGGTCATATTTTGTTTGTATGTGTAGTAAAAACAAAGAGTTTGTACTACTTTGTGGTAGAAAGGGAAATTAATCAACCCTCCACTTTATGAGCTAGAAGTTTTTCAGAGTATGTTGTTTTTATTATTACTTAAGGAAGTTACATGTTACTTAAAATAGTTACATAAGAAACAGTTTAATACCATTTAAGAAAGTTTCATTTTGTTAAAGCCATGATCTACCTTGTCAAAACAAGTATGCAGATCCCCGAACTAGCACATTTGCACTTAGATTTGCCACTTAGATGTTTAGTGTCTCACAGTATGTCAGATAAGGAGTATTTGGCTCATGAGATCCAGGCAGTTCACAGAGCAGCATGAGAATCCATTTTAATCTCCTGAGCACATGGGCTATTTTCTATGCCCTGTGAACAGTGCTGTGTGGCTTCCTGACTTGCTGCTTCCCCAGTAGCCTGGAGCATCAGAGACCATGCGCTCCAGTAAAACTGCAAAGTGAGAAGTCATGTGTCACCGCCGCCATGGGCAAGCTTTAATGTGATTAGGCTTTTAACATCACATATATGCTGTTGGCACAAATAGCAGTGGAAAGCAATCTAGGCGAAGTTCTGCAAGGGGAAAAAATGTATTTTGCCTGTGCCTGAAGGAATGAAAATTAGGTATTCCACAATGCACATCCACATCCTGCCATCCCTTTTTCAGTGTCTGCATTGCCCTTTCTCCAGTTGCTGTTGCTCACTAAGGAGGGTTTGGGGGTGTAGCAAAAACCACACTGCTACAGGGGGATGTCACAGCCAGCAAGAGCTGCAGTTCCCAGCCTGTGCTCCCATTTCACCTCTTGTATCTGCAAAGGAGGAGGTAATGGTGTCTGGGTTTGCCTGTGTCTCTCCAACGCCATCATCAACCTGCCTTCTGCATTTTCAGAAGTAGAGCATGACCCTAACCCCTAGCCCTCACACTTCCAGTATCCAAGGAGCTCAGGAGATCTATTGAAGATCATGGGCAGAGAATAACCCCTGACCAAGAAAATAGGGTGAAAATAATGTGATGACATGGGAACTATGGAGGTCATGAAGGTAGGTGGATATTCTCCTCTATGTTTTATCAAGTGAGTAAGGGATAATAAAAGAATTTCAGGAGAACAAATTTCATGGGTAGAAAAAGATCAACAAAGATCAGAAGAGGCTTTTGTAAAAATTAACTTATTTGCAAAATTGATCACTGTCTTTTCAAGGTCCTGAGGACACTTCAAGAGTGCAGATGAACAGAGGTAGAAGGAGAAAAGCAACAAATCCCAGTATATCTTATGCAGCACCCCAGCCTCACTTAGCTCACCTGTCTTCATGACACTAATAAGTTGTGGTCAGAAGTCAGGTGCAGGGCTGTGTTCAGAATGGCCCCATGTGCTGTGAGCTGAGTCACAGCAGCTGAAACCGGGGGTAAGAAGTAGGTTGTGAGGCTATAAACATACAAAGGGCATAGACAGAATCAGGAAGCACATCACATTTATGGGGTTCCCTTGCCTGACTTCTTGAAAACCGTGTAGAAATAACATATTATCAGTATTGGTCTGTTTGTACACTATATTGATTCAGCTGTGATGAACAGCAGAAAATATTTTATTGCTGGTTTTCAATTATTGTTGCTTTGCCAGTGATTAGTTCTAGGTAATATATTTTATCTTATGCACATGCTTCCAAGGCATTTCCAAAAAAAAAAAAAAGCTCTCTTAAACTAATGTTTGGCAGCCACTATTCATAATTAGATTTATTTATAGGTACATAATACATGTACACAAGACCATATATAGAAGCATGACAGAGTAGAAGCTGACACTTCCAGAATTATAATTTCTGTTCTTGCACAGTCAGCTCTCCATTTCAGTGGGAACTGTATTTGAAAACTGCAGAGGAAATATTGGAAATGCTGTTGTAGTTGTAGGGAAGCAGTGATGGAAAGTTTGACAGGAAAAGGAGTGACTTAGGTAGTCATCTGGAGAAGATTCCCAGACCTGCTCTGAAGAGCAAAATATAGAGGTCTAATGTATGGAATTAACTTTGATGTTACAGTCTGAGGGACTGAGTTATTGAATTCATACCACAGAGTAGGAGTGTAGTTATCATTTGTATTTAGGTTTTGCGTAAAGAAACTTACAAAACAAATATTTACGCCATTGCCTATTGCCTTCAAGTAACATATTTGTGCTCAGAACTGAAGGGCCTTTTCCATTCCTACAGCTCATCCCTGAAGCTTTTAGACTTGCACAGACAGACAGAAAGTATAATGTTATTCTTACTAATAATGCTTCTAGTAGATTTTGTATCACAGTTTCTGTGGGCTCTCTAAGAGGTACCATCAGCTGTCTGACTGATTTTCATGCTCTGGGATCATGGTACCTAATAAGCACATTTAGTATAATTTGTCCTGGACCAAACACAATAGCTGAGTGCTCTGCAATGCTAGAGAGTCCTTGCCAGAAGCTATTAGCCTAAGGAAACCTACAGATGCAAAACCAAACAAGCAATCACAAGAAGAATTTATTTCTGGGAAGTTTCTCTGGCTCAGTAACAAATACCTTTAATATCAATTAATAAATACATAGGAAAATAAGTAAGAGAAACAGCATACTATGGGACAATGCAGCACATCCAAAGGGGAGACCACAGAAGTAATCATGCTAGTCCACTTCATCTGGTTACAGGGTATAATGATTAATAGGCTACAGCATAAATCCTGATCTTTATGTCAAGTAGTCTTGGTGCTAATGACTTTGTGAATGACGTGAGAGAAGCAAATTCAACCCATTCTGATCTGGGGAAGAGGTTTAGTTCTAGAGAGCTCATCTTTAAGTCACTTGAGCCTGAAAGTACTGCACATTCCAATACTTTTTTTCCCCCTTCAAACAGCAGCCATATCTTTTAAAACTGTTTCTCTTCACATAAAATATTTAAAAGCTCAGTAGAATATGGTCTGAAACCCAGTTGCTTTGGAGACTGTTGTAACTGTTATAATTTATTTTTCATTTACTCCATCTGTTCTTAAAAATCTTCAGACATTCTATGCAAAGCAGGCAAGTATCTGGAAAAGGACATACTAAGAAGGACCTCTCAGAGAATTTTCTGCTCTATTTTAAATATTGTCTTGTGACTTGGGACATTTATGACATCAAACCCATGTAGGAAATCAGATAGACAGAGGTAGCTCATACTACAAGTGAATGTTTTAGCAATGGCTTATTGACCATGAAGCTAAGCAACTTCTTCTGCTGCCTGGTGTCCCTCACAGATCAGACATGAGACTGACAAAGGGACATTCACTTTGTCAACTCTGCTGCAGCTGAGGCTCAGAATAGATTATGGGATCAGGACATGGTTGGTTCAAATAATGTCAATATAAGAAGAAGGGAGGTTTCCATGGAGATATAGATATCTCTGATTCACTACATACTGCCTTATGGCGAGTGAACTCAGTCAGAAAAGAGTCCCTAGCCCCTGTCATTTGGTAGTGCTGATGTAGTAGTAGATCAAGGCCCTTGACATTTATCAATCAACGAAGGTGTCATTACTAGCTTGGTCTAATGACACTACCAGACTATAATGCCACTCTTCTCCCTGACATATTCACAGCACCTGGAAGGTGAATACTCAACATTTAACAGCAAGGTCTTGGAGTGTTTTAAAAGGAAAAGAGAGGTGGTAAATGATAGCCAAGACTTGTTCAAGAAGATAGTAGGCCTTCAGAGAAGGGAACATTTTCATCTGAACAACCACAGAGATTAGGATGAAGTTCAGGTCAAACTTATAGTACCTAGTCTTTCTCTACTTAAAACATAGCTATATTTGGAAATAAAGCATCAGATATTAGACTTGCAATAAACAGAGGCAGAGACTGATTTTCTGCCTTCATTTATGTGAGAATCTGTTTAACGATTTAGGGAGGTGTAGTCATGATGTTATTTGCACTTTATCATACCATCACTCACTGCAAGTGAATTACTGTGACATGTAGGTACTATTCACTGAATAAATACAGTGTGCCTCCCTACAACACAACTTCTTTTGAGTCATTCTTTATTTGATTTGTTTTGTATTCTAGTACAGTGTTTAAAAATTACTCTAAGTAACTACTACATTGTTTGGGGTGTTGTGTGAGATTATAGAATGATAGAATGGTTATGATTGGAAGGGACCTTAAAGATCATCTTGTTCCAAACCTGCCTGCCATAGGCAGGGACACCTTCAACAAGACTAGGTCACTTAAAGCCCTATCCACCCTGGCCTTAAACACCTCCAGGGAGTGGGCAGATCAACTTTTCCAAATTATGTAAAACCAAGTTGGAACTTTTTTCCAGCTGCATGCTGGCTTTGGTTAACAGGATTCAACAAGACCATAGTTTCTGTTGAATTCAGACTTCTTGAATTTGTTGAGACTCTGGCTTTGTTCATAGTGCAGAATTTCTCATTGAAGAGATAATGTGACTGTTAAGAAAGTTGGCCATTGTCAGGGATTTCAGAAGTTGACTGTCTTTTGCCATAATTTTCTCTTTGAAATCTCATTGACTTCATTCAGTTACCAGAGCAATATTGTGATAAACTATGAATATGCAACCATACAGCAATTAAAAATACAGCTGCGTACACCATAAACAATTACCTGAAATATTGCAGGCCTCTTCCACAATATTCCAGACACTCTCACATCCATTTGCAGCATTTATACATTGCTCCCTCAAGTGCAGACAGTCAGTAGTCTGGACAGTAGATATACATGTGAAGTACATGAGCGACACTGTAAAAACAGAATATAATTACTATTTCATACATGGATATTGTATTGACCCTTTTACTTTACACATAGATTATAAAAATATAATTTACTGTAGTTTATCAATTCAAATCTGTTATCAGTTACTTTTTTAACAGAACAAAACTCTTCCTTAAAATTAAATTTCAGGCATGAAATTTAAATTCTCAAAGGTGCAGCATGGCATATTTTGCAGTTCTTTTACCCCAGTATTATAATATCAACCATAGCTAAATATGACGTCAGTGCATAGACATATAGAAATTAATGCAGTTCTGAGATTCATAATAAATTACAGAAAGGAAGACTGTATATTTCAGAGGAAATAGCATTTTATTTCCATAAAGTCTCACCAAATTAGACTATACTGGAATTCCTATGAATAAACTATATGAAAGAACTTTGACAGGTACACAACTGTTAGATAATAAATGAAATTTTATTTTATAATACAGTACTTTTCACCCTCTTGGCTTTTACCTCACAGATTCATTACTTCTTGAAAGCAATCCCCACATTTATGTCTTTATATGTTTCCCTGAGTGCACTGAGCCTATTAATTGCATAAAAAATTCTGAAACTGAAGACAGATATTGAGGTTTCAGTGTAAAGAATTTTAAAGTAGCACCACCTGTGATTTATCAGTAGAAAATTAAATTGCCTTGCTAAGAAAAGACAAATCACACAGGGGTTAGCTCTTTCATCAACATTCCCATGGTAACACAATCTCTAATTTGTAACCATGTGTCTTTATTTTCTATAAAATTAAATTTCAGGCACTGATTTCAGGCCTTATAAAACTAGCTGCTGAACACCTGATGCAAGTGTTTTTCTCAGTTGTTGAAGGACAAAACATCTCCCAGATCAAGTGTCCTTTTTTTCCCCTCATGTTCAAGTAAATTCATATGGAATTTGAGTAGTTTCCAGCATTGTTTAATCCCTTAAACATCATGTGCAAGAAGTATGAAATAGTCCTTCAGGACTTGCCCAGACCCTACCCAGAGAAATTAAATTTTTCCAATGATACATTTTAAAGTAAGAAATTATGTATCAAATATCCATTCTAATAATCTTAAAGAGCCACTACTGTTTAGAGGTGATGACATCCCTTCCAGAAATGATGTTTACCATTGATATAATTGTGCTGCTGTAGGGAACACTTTCTGGATGCATGATGATAAATATGTAGCAACATTTAATACTTTGTAATTGACAGGTGTAACAGCATCTAGTGTGCCTATGAGAGACAAAGAAGAGGCCACGTGTGTTTACTATAGCTGGTGTTAATTGTTCCTCAGTTGTGTAAATTCCTGCCAGTTCTCAGATCTATGCAAGGCTGGTGATGATTTCAGTGACTTCCAGCCTGAAACGCTCTTTTAGGCTGTGTCTGTGGCTTCTATGTCAGCCCTGAAGACTGATTGATAGAAACAGCTCCTGCCTCTTGATATTCAGGAATGTACAACTGGCCTTCATAGGCATAATTTTGGCTCATTAAGACAAAATTTTAACTCTGGGACTGTCTCCAAAAGTCTTTCTAATTGCGAAGTTACTAATTATTTATTCAGATGACAGAAAAAAAATGTTGTCAAACACCTCACAGGTGAAAATGACCATATATATAAGACAATACAAAATTACAAAGCCAGGAACTTATTAAAAAAAGGTATTTTGCTGGATAACTATTTGCCTATTTTGTAGGTACTAATACAACAGAATATTTACGGATCTGATTCACAGCATAAAGACTCTGTGCTGTCTCCCTCCTGGTCAGACAGCCTTTGAGGACCAGTGGCTGAAAATGCATAGTCAAAGTAAGACTGAATGAGCAGCCAATTAGCAGCTCCTGCTCCCTTTTAAGGATTATTTCAGACTGTTGTTTATTTTGAACCCACCTGGAAACTGTGCCAACAAAAAGGAGGAGATGCTTTTGGCAAAAGAAAAAGGTGAGTAGCATAATCTATGATTGAAAGCAATTCAGTCCAAGAAAGGGCTTCTCTAGGTCTAATGACATATTATGGTTGGATCTTCTGTTTCCTTAGCAGCATAGAGGGGGTACACTGCCAGAAGCATACATGAAACAAACTGTCCTATATGATTTCAGAATCCAGTGCACTATAGCTTATACAATTGCTTAAACTGACTGTTATTACTTTAGTCATTCACTTTAGTTATTTACTCTAGTGTTTGGAATACTAAGTGACTGTTTTCTGTTTAAAAGAGTTCAGGGCATCTTAGTTTGTAGCTAAAACTTTTAGAGGTAATAATGAATAATGTAAAACTAAGCTATGTTTACTATCCAATGGCAAGACCAGCAAGATAGCTAGCTCTGAAAGAAGATGGCAAACTATAGCTGAATATACTTTGAATATAGTTGAAAAATAATAAAGGACAATTTTATTCTGACAAGAGCTCGGGCAGAACTACCTACAAAATATTTTTAACAGTGTTTACAGTAACAAGTGTACTGTAGTGAGGTTTTGAAGAGAGAAACACTATGTATAAAATATGCAGCGAGTGGGAAAGGAGATTAATAGAAATAAAAACATACTTGTCTCACTGTATTCTCTTCTACCAAATCCTTCTGTATCAGCTTTGTTGATTTTCCCTTTTTCTCCACTCAAACCCAAAGGCAGTGTCAGCAGCCCTCTGTGTAGCGCTGCCAGCACCAAGTGCTCTCCAGTTAGCCAACAAGTGGCTGTTTACTTAGACGAGGCGTCCTACCTGTGGGTCCCCTCACCGGTTCGACTCCTACCTCTGCCGGCCCCGCCGCCCTGCCCTGCCCCTGCTGCAGACGCGCTCCCCGGAGCCCGCCCAAGCCGCCGGTGCGAACCCCGACAGGTACCTGGGCGCCCCGCCTGGAGGCTCCCCGGGAGAAGGGGCGGGGGATGGACCCGTAAGGGGCACCCGCGGTGAGGCACGGAGCGAAGCGAGGGTCCCGGCGAGGCTGGGTCTGCCCCTCCCGCCTCCCTCGGTGCCGCACTTACCGAGGCANCAGCGCCCCGCCCGCCCGGCCCCGCCGCTCTGACACCCCTGGCTCACGGTTCTCTTGCCACGATCGCTAAGCCGGACGGTGTCCAGATGAGAAGTGTTTTTTTGGCATTTTCCACCGCGTCTGGCACTCTCTCTGCATTCAGTTCCCACTTGATTTCCAGAGAAACTAACAGAGCAAGTCTTTGGCTGCTGCCTATAAGCTCTGTTGCCATGCCCAATCCTCTTCTGTAATCACTTTTCAACATATTTTATTTGTTTGTTTCCATGTCAGATGTGGAATAGGATCATCATCTATTATGGAGAAAGACCTATGGAACATGATGGACATAAGACCAGGGGAAGAAAAAGCTAGTCTATAGCCTAGATCCAGGCTGGATTATGAGTATAACTTGAGGAGTTTCACTAAAATATATTAAAAACCAGTTTGCCATATAAAAGTTAGCAGCTGACTTGGTACTTAATAAAGAATAAATCAACCATAAAGCATGCAATCATACACCTGCTGGCTACAGTGTATGCTCTTTGCTTTTGCACTGGAAGGAGGAGGAAACAAAAAATCCCTATTGATTTCTCCATATTACTCATGAATCACACTTTCACTACAGAACGTCTTTAACTCAATTTGGTCTTTGAATGCTTAAAATAAAAGAGTATCATAAAAATTCCAGGTTAGCTGTTAAAGAGATACTGTGGTTGAAATCCTGTTCCTATTGACAAAGCAAAACTTGACCCAAATCCAGACTTTGCTTATTTTTTGTTTAGCTCAGAAAAATTCAAACTTGCACATAATCTTCTTACTTTTAACACAGATTTTTAGCTTGTTTATTTCATTACATTATTTATTTAAACTCCTAATGACAAAATTGCTAAATATTTGTTTGGTTTTTAAATTGTAGTCAATAAATAATATATTACTTCACCCAATATATCCAACAGCCGCAGAAAAAACTTAATGTCAAGTAGAAGGAACAGTCTGAGACATGAACATAATTTTAGCTATGAGACAATTTTTAGGTTGGAAAGCTAAATTTGCCTTGGCCTTGAACTGTTGTAATATGCAGCGGTAGGTTGGGATACATCATACAGTTAGGGCTCAGTTAAGCTAACGTTTAGTGTATTTTCTCTCTATAAAGCATTCTCCAGGTTAACGACACGTATCAATTTTGATAATATAGAGAATGAGAAGGTGCCCTCTAAGCAGTCCAGAAGAAAAGGAAATAAAAAAGCCTTTTTGGAGGTGGAGGGGGGGAAATATTATCTTGCACTGATTGTGACTGCAGGGCACAAGCTTATCACTACAGTGATAACATGAAAGGGGACACAGGTCAGGATACCAGACCTCCAAGACTATGAAATACGTTGAGAGACAAAAGTACCAAAATTATGGTGGCACAAAAATTTATATCTGCAGAAACAAATGCCGCTGTGGTTGAGCAGGAACAATGGCATGAGAACTCCATTTCTATGCTTCTGAGCTTCTAGTGGGAATATTAGAATATCAAATACCAGAATATCAAAGCATCTAGAGGCAACAAAACCCAACTAAGGCTCAGCTTTCAGATAATTTTCAGTATTTATACACGGGATAAGAAATGCTCATTCATCACATGACTTTTTTTTTTTTTTTTATGTGTAAGAAGTCCAGAAGTTCCTTTAAGATGCTTTAATTTATTTCACATGCAAAGGGCATTAAATTCCATATTGCTTGTAAAATCTTACCCTCTCTTCTCACAGCCATTTCTATCTTCATTAATATGAATTAATGTTCATATATTAATGCTCACTATTGGGTTTATCTCTCCCAGTGATTATTTTAATTAAAAAAGAAATACATGTGGTTAACATTTTGAATGTATACAAATATTTGTATCTTTCTGGAGCAAAAAGCCCTAATACTGGCAAAAACCCCCACTTCTACTACTTTACACAGGTAGTCAACAGATTTTTAAATGCCTATGAAGTCTTTCTGATGAAATGGTGCCTGAAAACATATCTGAGCTAAAGAAAAAAAATGTAGTTAACAAATTTTTTAAAATTAAAGAAATAAATTCATGAATATTTGCATCAAAAATATTTATTTAATAAAATCCAGAAATTTTTGAATGAAAAAACTTTTCATTAAAAGAACCAAATCTTTATCTTGATAACCATATTTAACCAGTATTTAGCTTGATAACCGTAGTCTCTGGCAAGCATTAGTTAACACTCTATAGCTATCTTTAGAACTTTAAGTCTTAGATAAGCTCTGGTCATATCATTTGTGTCTGAAAGATATGCTATTTACTAAACAAAAACTGTCCAGAGAAAAGCCCAGAATAATTTGATAATGAATGCCTCATCTTTTGTTTATTTTCCGTATATAAAAAATACTGTTAAGTTAAAGTTATGGTTAAAAGAAATTCCTAGAAGCATTGATATATTTTAATTTTGGAGATCTAAGTGAAAATAAGAGAATAGAAAAAAGAGAACAAAAGAGACATTTTCTTTTGCAAAAGAGAAAATTAACGCCAGAACATCCATTTTTAACATGGCACAGAAGACTTGCAGAAGTCCAGAACTGCCATTGACCTTTAGTGCCTCAGAACTGACTTAACTAACACAATTTATCCCACTGGCATTAAGGTAGCAGTGAAAAGAAGACAAATTTTGTTGGCAGTTGATATTCACCTCCCTTTAGAAAGGTGCTACTTAGGACTTTTCAATGAGTATCACTAACATTGCTATTTTAGTTCTTTGTTTGCTGTGCCAGGTTAGAAGTACTGTACCTTTTCCCTTTCTGTTAATCTCACAGGGATCTGGGCAACACACCTTGCAAAGCATGTCGCTGGTTTTCTAGTCACCCGTGACCTTTTATGTTTCAAAAGTATACAAAGTCCCCTTCTATGCTGTCCAAGTTTTCTGAGATAACTATTTATTTTCTACATTCTTTTTCTCTCTTCAAGGAAAAGCTAAAATTAAATATTCTACAATGAAAGTATAGCTCTGTAAAATTTGGGCATAATGGTCATTTTTCAGCAGTGGGTTAAGACAACATTTTATGTATCAAATAAATGATTACTAATAATTATTTTGCATCTAAGTTACTATACTAATTTTAATTTTTTGACTTTTTATTTGCTTAAAACAAAAGAAAAACTTAGAAGACTTTTCAAATTCCATTTTCTTATTTCTTTAACGTTTTAATTCAGCAGCTGTTTGTTCAATCATTTTAAATTATATAGAAAAAATAAACTTTAAGAATTCTACATTATCTGTGGTTGAAGAGCAAAAATAGCCTTCTAATGGTAAAGGAATTGCAATAGCTATGAAATCTAATCCTGCTGTGCTTTCCACAATTATTTGTGTTTTCTTAGAAATAACATTGACATAATAGCTATACTAACAAATTAAGCTTACACATATGAATATAGAAATTCCTATTATTTTATTTGACATTTAAATATTGTTTCCACTTAGATATTTTTCTTTATTCTTTTCTTAATGGAAAAAAAAGAGTATTCTCCTTTTTCTCTTTTAATAGAAAAGTTTAATATACAAACAGATGAAATTTTTTTTCTCTCACTTAACACCAGTGTCAATTAGGAGTAATTGCAACAATGTCAGGTTAAACAGCTGTTGTGGAAGGCTAAAGCATTAAGTGATTAAGCACTTCATAAAACTATAGCTGCCATGATAGTACATTGCATGACATTTGATCAAAGCAAAACCTAGAAAAAAATATTTACATAAGTTAGTCAAATAACACCTAGTCTATGAAAAATTGGCTCTTTAGAAACATTTGAATACATGAGACTGTCTTCTTTCTATGTCAAATATTTTTCAGTGAAAAGCAATTCCTCCCTCCCATCTTACCCTTTCTTTTGAAAAATCTGAACTGAAATGCAAGAATAGTGCCACAGGGAAATTGCACCTCAGGTTCTGATAGATTAGGCTTTTTCTAACCAATAGGCCACCTTCATCTGGTAGACTAAGTCTCCAGTGATGCACCATCTTCATCCTTTAAAAGAAAAATTGCCATACATAGTAGGAAGCCCCAGGCCAGGGAGATTATCCCATAACTGGAAAATGTATGAGTGAGTACTTTATCTATCAGTCCAATGAGATATCACCTTTATAATTTCCGGAGATAAATATTTTATTTCAATTGTTGAAAAATCAATGTTTTCTTGGCATATAAATTTTTTAATCAATTGTGTCTTTAGTATTGAACAACAGTTGAGAGAGAAATCACGAAAACAAGAAAGATAACGAATGTTTTCTATTTTAAAGATCTTCAGAGATCTTCTGGAGCAACACTTACGGACATTATGGACTAAAACAAGCTACAAAAGTTAAAATGTCCTGTCCTTAAGAGGTGCTGACACTTGTTATTCCTATTGGCCTGAGTAGGAATTTTGAACCTATAGCACCATTGAGCATCACGTAAGTTTTATTTAAATAGTTACTTTTTAGGCACTCAAGTCTGAAAAAAAAAGAAAGGCTGTTTAGTGTAAGCTTATGAAAACATCTGTAACTTTCAATACTTTGCGTTCACATTTTAGAAGTACGTCTGTGCTTAGAAAAGTAATGAGGACTCTCCTCAGATAAATCTGATGTGAAAGTTCCATAATGAACATAAAATTTACAAGTGAATTTGCAGAACAAAAAGTGCAAAGTAATTCCAGAATATCACTAGTGCATAAGTAAGCATTCCTTGTAAATAAGTCAATTATTTCTAGAAATTCAAATACTTAGATTTCTTGATGTGATACATTTTAGAATGTTCTACAGCATCTAAAACATATAAAAATAAATATCTACAGTATTTACAAAGTATTGACAATCCAATCTTTAAAAAGACTTGTAAAGACGTTATTTAGCTCATACTGAGGTAAGTAGGTTTCTGTAAGACTGAGAAGAAATAGGATAGGCAGTTATTTTAAAAGAATCCCTTTGTTAAGTTGTTGTAGTCTGTACCACAGCTAAAAGCATGTGCCACTCTCTGGTGGTTGTAGTGCATTGTGCCAAAGTCATCCTTGCTGTAACTCCATCGAGGTAAATTTAGTAATGCTAGGGACAAATTTATCCCACTCTACATTCTCTGTGTTGACAGTGTCTTCTGCAGGAACCCTCACGGCTTCATCTATATTTGAAGTCATGTTCATTCCTGGTATGTGGAGATGCAGTTCCACTGATTTCAATGGGCTGAGCACAGCTGGGATATCTGTAGATAAAATAGATTGTAAAATCATTTTGCTGTTTGTATTAGGTAGGTGATTGACCCACCCTCTGACTGTCACTCTCTGGACACTATGCAAGTGATGGTCTATTAAAAATATTATCTTCCAGAGAATTTCCAAATTGCATTTGCAAATTTTAAGTGAAAGTTTTTTGACTGAAGATGAAGGGCATTTATGATGAGTAAACATTGATTTTTTTTTTACTTTTAAACATTTTAATGTGTTCTACTACTTATTTGATATACATGATTTGGTAAATTGCTCTGTGGCTCCTTATCCAGATGCCACTGACCAGGAGAGCATTACAAACTCCTGTGTACAAGTCAATCATGGAATCATCAATAGTTTGGGTTAGAAGAGACCTTTAAAGACCATCTAGTCTAATGCCTCTGCTACGAGCACAGGACAGGCAGAGAGAGGAGAATGATGATAGATAAGAAACAAAGGGTAAAACATAATCTACAGCCACACTGTCATCTGGGTTTCATGGTTGTAACTTTGCTTGTGCCATACAGATAGGCAATACTACTGAATTCAGGGGAAAAACCCTCATTCCTTCTACAGTAAGTGAAAAATGGCTTCCCAGCTGTTCCTGAAGACAAGCAATAACCTACCCAACAGGAAAAAGAATTGAAAATATTGGAAAAGAAATTAATGTAAATTTCTTATTTCATGAGCTTAACTCATACCAGAATGCATGCTAAGCAGATAATTTGAAATAGTGAAGGACATTCAGGTAGTTCAATCTGTACATACAATTTTGGTTAAAATACTTCTTATGAAACATACCACAACTTCAGATAATTAGCTCAGAGTAGAATATAGCTGTTTATAAATACATTTCAAATACAGGGAAAATAATTTTCATTCTTTCAAGTATTTTTTCTTTATTTACTTCAGAGTCCAAAGGAAGTAGAGATCCAAAGAAAATATTTATATAAAATACAATTATTTACTCCGTCCCCAACTGCAACACAACTTTTGAAATAAATGTGATGAAATTTTGTTTCATCAATATATAACCAAAGTTGTGGTATATTCTGTAAAACATTTAGTTTAATTTACTTTTCTTACAGTCAGTTCTTAATTGTAAACACGTTTCTCCTCTCTTTGTGTTCAAATTCAAATATCCTTGTATGCACAGATTTATTTCCACAGGATCAAAAGTCATAGGGACAATTATACTGACAGAGAGTAATAGGTGCAGTACCATTTGATGGAATTGTGTTTATGTTGGTTAATACAACGTGTTCTGAAAGTTTTGAAACGTTATCAAAATTGCTGATCTGGGTGGTCAAGGATTTCCGACTCTCTGTACTGGCACGACCTCTGGTGAACCGTTCGTCATGATGGCTGCGAATGCCAAAGATGCAACAGGAGAATGCTGCTTTAAATTCTTCTCTAAATTTCCCTGTCAACCACAAAATGACTCATGAAAAAAAATGTACTATAAACCACATTTCATCAAACTTTATAGATTAGACAAAAAGGAGCTATCTAAAGCAAAATTAATGCAAATCACCCAGATACTCTTCTAATGCAGAAGTAGGAAATCACAATTTCATCACCTTGAAGAAAGACAGAAAAGATAACCTTTCTATGAAGATATGCAAGGTGTGCTGTGGAGACTGAATTATTCTTGGATAGACAGAATGGACAAACGAGAATGATTAATGAAAACATGCCATAGACAGTCTGTTGATTAATTACATGTATAACAAAAAAAAAGTAATTGACCAATTATAGGCTTAAATGATTGAATCATTACTTGACATGTGAAACAAGAGAGCACGGCTAATTTCTGTTTCATCATTAATGCATTTGTAAGAAGATTCAAAGTGTTTGACAGCCCATTAGTCTGCTTTTGGGGCTCAGAGGAAATTTTTCAGATCATTCTCACACTACACATCACAAAAAAACTACAGCGGGCAAATATGTAGTGAGGATAGTTTTGCCTCCTTCTATTTAGATGTAATACTACTGGTTTAGCTCCTGACTCTTGTCTGCATAGCCAAATGACACAAATACGAGCTAAGACAAATCTCTACTGGTACATAAACAGCATCCTGGCTGGTTCTTTGGCCTTGAACCTAGTCGGCACAGTCTGGTCACAGTACTATTAAAGACTCACAGCTCCAAACTCCAATACCTGCCTATAACATGCCAGCTGCGGACAGCCCCTGGACTGTGCTACCTCCCAGCCTGTATCCAGGGAGTGTTTAGGGGAACAGTAATTGTTTCAGATCAAAGTCATGCCAGGAACTTCTCTACCAAATTAATGTCGTGGACAGTCATATTCAAGCACTTGGACTCAGGCTCTGGCAGTGTCCAGGTTTGTTATAGGTAGATAGCCTGAACATAATGAGATACTTCAGGCAACTTGTTCCAGGAAGAGGATCCAGCTCCCACTGGAGGAGGTGAGCTGATGCTACACAGTCATTAGTCTTATTTTCTATGGTTCATTACATTCACACAATACATTAAACTTGAATTCAAGCAACTTACCACTGAGGAAGTTATAAATAATAGGATTGGCTGCACTGTTTGCATATACAAGCCAGTGTGAGAACATGAACCAGGCATACACAGTTTCTCTGTCATCAGCATGATTAAACATCCCCAAAACCCTAAAGAAAGAGAAAAGCAAACCTGAAAGATGGCAAAATTAGAAATCATACAAAAAGATTTTACAACCTGTAGCCTAATTTTATCTCTGATGATCTATTTTTGGTATCACAAAAAAGCTGTTTCAACAGTGCTCTCTTTCTTGAGAGAGTGAAGTCCTCTCCCCAACCCTCAGCGTCCTGTCTTAGCAGGACAGAGACCCATCAGTACTCTACTTTGCTGTGGTGCACATGCACAACTTTTCTGCCATCTGGTATCAGATAAGCCAAGAAAAGATAGGCAAAGTTGCTTTTGATCTACTCATGTCATTGAAGTTCCTGGCAATAGGCCCACTCTTCAATAAACAGGGACTGGAATTGAAAAGGCATGCAACTGGCCCCAACCCTGAGGCTACAGTAGTAGCTTCTGTCTGCCAGATAAATNTATCTGCCAGATAAATCTGCATTTCCCAGATTCCTTATGTCTTACTTTTGCCATTTAAGTGAAAATCTAACTCTGGGCCTACTCTGCTATTGTTTGTTGAGGCAGCCTGTGTAGTTCTTCCGTTTCAGGTCATAGGGGGCCTGAACTGCTTTCCGGAAATACTGCTTTCTCTCCAAATTTCCTACCAAGGGGCTTCAGAATGAAAAGTACTTAAATTAGGCCTCAGGAAAGGGCCAAAATTGACTGGGATGTATTTAAGTATTGAAACTATTCCCTAGAAACAAAAATGTTTCCATAACATTTCGATTAAAAAAAAAGCACCAATAACAGACTGGTTATTTTTTAAGGTATTCAAATCTTCTGCTACATGCCATTATTCATTGGTATTCCAGAGGGCTTATGAGATGTAACTTTACCAAAGCCTGCCTGTCAGGCACTGCACAAAAAACCAAGAGTGTACACAATTACATACCAAATGAACAGGAGAGAAAAGGATAAAAAAGGAAAGTATAGCTTCATTAGGCTATATTGAATAAGAAATCATATAAAAACATTTATAACTTCTAGCCTCATTTGCTCTCTGACGACCTATTTGACCTATTTCACAGGAAAGCAATTTCAGGCTAACTGAAGGGTTAGCCTATAGTCTCAAAATTGTACATGAGGGGCTTAGGTTAGAACCCAGCATTTCACAGCCCTCTGGGCCAAGCCACAACACTACATTCTGCTGATAATCTTCAGCTGCTGCTTTAGGTAACTGCATTTCCTTGGGTGGATTTACAGCAAACAAGCTGTAATCCCATGTAAATGATAAGGTTTAATGAGAAGGTAGGCTAGATCATTTTCATGAGAAAGAGCTTCCTAATAAGGGTTCCACAATCTGGCCTTTAGTTTAAGCACTGCAGATAGGTTACATATAGTATTTTCTTGCATCGTATGCTTTTTCCCCCCATTTCTTTATTGTGCAATAAGTAAGCTTATACTTCAAAAGTATTTGTCAAAACAAAAGGAATCTTGTAATAAAGGATTGGTTTTAGATAGAAAGCTTTACTGTTTACATTTTGTGATAAACTTTACCTTTTCAAGACATTAAGGATGCTAATTGGTAGATAGCAAAGTGCAAAAACCAGGAGGACAACCATTAGCATACGTGCTGTTTTCCTTCTTGCACGAATCTGTTTTATTTCAGCTGCCACAGCACTAATCTTTGACTTTGCTGATTGTCCCAGCCCTCGGGGCTGTGCTGAGGGCTGCAGAGGCTTCCATTTTTTCTGAACAACAGAAGAAGTTCCTGGGATCTAAGAAAGACAAAATAAGGGGCATTTTGAAAAACATTTTGAAAAAGTGATTTTGTATGTAGATATAACAGGAAAAATAGACATGTTGGCACACACGATGTAAGTGCACAGGGACAAACAGGGGGATTTAATTATTAAATTAATTAATTTATGTACAAAACTGTGTTTTATACAAATATATCAACTTATGTACTCGAATTTTCTTTACTTCCCACATACCTTGCCTTGCTAATGTCTTCAAACTCTCACACTTACCAACCCTATTGCTGCAATTGTGTTGCTATAAAGTTCTACGTTAAGTGTTTTGTTGTATAGCCGAGTAGTTTATCCCATTAATACACTGCTAGTATATACTAAACAGCTTTTCAGCATTTGAAAACAAAGATTTAAAGCCTGCATAGCATTACGTGCCATAAAACTCCCACACATACAACCTAGATGACAATGAATTAGCTAAAGAAATCACAGAAGTGTGAATCTACCTATAAATTTCTTCAAAACTGAATATGCTGTATATACGTTTATACAGTAATGAATATAGGGCAGTAATGGAAATGTGCCAAGACATAGGAAAAATTAGGTTACTCAAAGACATTTGCAATGAGTAGGTATAGCACCATGGTGTTAAAAAAAAATCTTGGTTTTTGTTTTCTGTGCCCTCACATAAGACAAGCCAAATAAAACATTTTTGCTTCAGTTCTTCAAAATTACTTCCTGCCTGCAGCCAAATGTGAAAGACAACAGATAGCAAGAAGTTTCTCAGAGAACTCTATTACAATTACATTTATAATGTGTTCAGCACTATACAGTGTGAAAACCTTTTGGCTAGAAAAATAGTTTTATTTATGTGTAGTGCAATTGTGTGTGAGGTGACTAGTCTCATTTTATGTTTAATAATATTTCATGCTTATAAAGTATCTGCAAAATTTACACTGTAACATTTAAAAAAAAAAAATTGGGCTTATCCACACAAATTGACCAGAAGAGAATGAAACTTTTTGTATTTATTTCAGGAAAATAAAACAAAGCTAAAAAGCATGCACATTCAGAATAGTTGTATAAAGCTACTATGTTGGGGGTTTGGGGTTGTTAGGTTTTTTTCGGTTGGTGTTGGTTTTGTGTGTGTGAATATCATCCTTGCACAGACAAACCCCTAATTTAGCATTTATGTGCACCATCAAATCTGATTCACAACTATTGGAAAATTTTGGCAAAATTGGCTTGTAATGAGCAGGAAATCAATGAAGCAGATCTGGAGATACATTATAACTACTTTTTTACTAAGGTATCGATGGACTTAAAGAGTCCAACAGAGCCTGTTCCACTTTTACTGTGGGTTCCCACTCAGCTGAAATCAGGAGTTATCACCTTCACAACTGCACGTCTGTCCTATTGCAAGGGATTTACCCTTCTTAGCTGTGGGATCTTCGCCACACACTATGGAAATAAAATGCTGCCTAAGATTCTGAATTTGGCCTCGTTGTTTGTTTGTTTGGCTGTTCCAACTTTGAATCAGAAGCTTTTTTTTCCTTTTCAGTCATACTGAGTAACCATATTGTAGCAAGAAGGTGAAAGCAAAGAAATTCAGCCAAATTTCTCCTTCTTGATTATGCCAAAGATTCACTTGAAGAAATCAGTGATCAGCTTTCATGGTAGCTAGATACAATTTTGATGAAGACAAATATTATCTTGGCTCAAAATTGTGAGTGTCTTATTTCTACATAAAAGTTAGACATGACCCTGTACATAGTTTGTACCTGTATGTGAAGGGAGAAGGGTCTTTTCTGGTATTGAAGCGGTCTTTATTAGCAAGAGGTGATCAAAGTTAAGACTGTATACAATGTACAGTCTCCCTCTACTATATATTAAATTGCTAACTATTCAGGAGAACCTTCCTAAAAGAGCCCATTTTTCCTCAGTCTTTACCTGACATACACCTGGACTTGGCTACTATTACACCAACGGACAATAATAGAGCAAGAATTCTATCAGGACCAAAACCCCCTCTCAAAACCTATATACATAGATGCAGAGCTGAACCAGTACCATTTAAGGAGCATAACACTTCAGAATTGTGTGTGCAAGTGTATGTGTGTATACAGAAAGGTTTACAAATATCTATTTATGTGAACACACATACACAAATTGCAAGTGATAGAATAAGAGGAAATGGTCTTAAGTTGTGCAAGGGGAGGTTTAGATCGGATAGTAGTAAAAATTTTTCACAGAAAGGGTTGTCAAGCATTGAAACAGGCTGCCCAGGGTAGGGGTACAGCAACCATCTCTGGAGGTATTTAAAAGACATGTAGATGTGGCCCTTAGGGATGTGGTTGAGTGGTGGACTTCGCAGTGTTACGTTTATGTTTGGACTCAGCGATCCTGAGGGTATTTTCCAAGACAAATTTTTCTATGATTATTTATGTACAAGTATACACATGGCACTGTAATGCATATATTTCCTTTTTAGTAATTAATCAGTTACAGGGGTAATTTGTGGGGAATTTGTGTAATTCCAATGTTTTACTAAAAGCCTATTAGCTGTGTCCAGTTACTAAAAATTACAGCTGTTTTTTTATGCACCCTTTTTCTATCCTCTCAAATAATTACCAAGGGGTTTATAACTAGAGGAAATCTCTCAAATGTAATATCAACTTGCAAAGATTGGAAGAGTATATTTCAACTACCAAGATGAAAATGGGTAGAGTTCCTAGTTATTGATACGAGTAGGCTTTAGTGTCAATGCCTTTGGACATCAGTAAATTGAACACATTTGAAACTTGATAATACAAATTGTGTATCAACACTTTCATCATAAGTCCATTCAGCCCTATTTATTTGCTCTGAAGTTACTTTTAACCCACTTAAAATCCACAAGAGAACATAGCCTTATAAGTCACTACTTCCTTACTCAAAATCCCTGGTATTTGTTGCACGATTGTTCTTGTCTTTACAAAGGTGAATCATTAACTCAAGGTTGTAAAGCTTATATTCAAAGATCTGCTTGAAATACACAATCAAAAATTTTAAGAGCTATTACACAAAGTACAGTAACAGTAACTTGTAAATCCATCTTATCTTTTTTCATTTGACAATTTGCATGCACAACATACTACATTTTAAAAAAGAACCTTTAGAAAAGTTTTAAGGCATAGAAAGCATCTCCTGTTTGTTGTGTTTTTTCTATCATGTATATCTGGAAGGCTTATTGTACCTTGCAATAAGATCACTACATTTAACTGAAGTTCTGGTAAACAGAATGATTTCTTAATTGAAACTATTATCAAAGAATTCATTTAGGACAGTGCATTCATTTGTGCTACATGACTGACTACAGCACACCTGCTGCACTTAGAAAAATGCCTGGTGCCTGCAGCCAAGTCACAGTTGATAATACATGCGCAGTGGTTTTAATTTCACTTAGTGCAGCCTCTTATACATAGTGCTATCATCTATGCCTGGCAAAGAGACATCTGTAATTTGGCACCATTGATAGCACTAAGCCTGTAGTAGTACTTATTTTTTTGCCACAGAAAAATAGGATCATCCTGGCCTTGTCATCATGCAAGATGTATAGGGAGAAGAAACACTGTGAAGAAATAGCCCAGCTAATACAACTGGGGGGGAATGGGGCAACCCAACAAAAGAGGTTGGTTTTCAGTAATTTAACTTCTGCTCTGAATCTGAACCAGCATTTTCAAGCTGTGTGCAGGTTAAGAACAACCTTAATTAAGAGCTTGAGAGTAGATAGATTGTAAAGGAAGTATAGAAGAGAAGGTTAAGAAGGAATATGGTGATAAAGTCATTGAGTGATACAGGACAGATTCAGCAAGGCAGAGCATACTAGAGCCATGTTAGACTGAACTTAATTATGAAACTACACAAGGAAATCCTTTGTTCTGATGAAGAATCCTCTCAAATTCTAGAGGTTAAATTTTACCTTCAAGCTGTCTTGTTATTTAGTCTTATAAATGTAAGAAATTAAAAACAAAAATAGTAATTTAAAGAGCATGATAAACAGCAATTCTGGTTTAACCTAATCTGATTAGAAGGCGCAACAATTGCTGTTATGATGTATGTATTACAACAAAATGCCTTAAAGTGGATTTGGTATTTTCTGTACTTTACTTACTTGCAGTAGATATATTCTGTCAGTAAAAGATTTGATTTTTACTTTTATCATATGTATATTTAGAAATCTAAAGTCTACTTGTGATTTCTCTGATGGATCAATTTGAACTGTGTGAAAAATGTTACTTATGTGGCAGATATTGTTCGGTGTCCAGGACAGCCTCAAACACATGGTATCAAACATGGATGGTAACAAACACACTGGTGAAAGAGAAAAGATTCATGCCCAAATGTTGATGGAAATATCAACCATTGTTAGAGCTATTTGAGAGGGAATATCTTGCATCTTGTCTCCAACAGGAGGAGGTTATTTTCCTTTACAGAATGACAAGGCAGCTGGAAGCAGAGGACTACAGATATAGACAAATCCTGGACAAAAGCAGAAGACAGAGAGAGCACCATATACTGATGCATTACAGTTCACACCCACAAAACAATTCTTAAGCATTCCTGAAAAAAATTACAGAAGTTTTTGCCACTTAAATTCAAATGTTTGTGTTTGCCTACTTGATTCATCTTTGGTTGCTTGGTTTATGTTTAAAATTCCTGTTTTCTTTCCTGTATTTTTAATTTGAAGTTTTAAAAAAACAGATGTTCACATTAGAAATCATGTCAATTATTTGTCAACAATTCACATCAAATGTTACTGATAACAGCCAGCTTTACACCAGACAATTCCAGTCCCCCAGTTCTGATAGTTGGACCTTCTAGTTTATTTTTTGTTCAGATTGGACCTACTATCAGTCTGAGTAAAAAAAATTAAAAAAAAAAAGAGAAGGTCAATCAACTTTTCACTTTTACAGGAGCTTTTAGTAGTATAAATAAGGTCACCTAAGGTATTTCAGTAAGCATTTCAGATACAATGGGAGAGATCTGTGGTGGTGTGTGTTATGTGCTTGTTAATTATAATGGTTCATTCTGTCATCCCCCTACCCTAAGTTTGGTCCACTCTGTGACATGTATATTCCCCTTTTATGTACCCTT
>WEIV01000124.1:66373-96639 GCA_013390005.1 Calyptomena viridis
GCTAGCCAGGGCTGAAGAAAGGTGTCGGGATTGCTGCCACCCAGGCTGAAACCGCGGCAGAGATCTTTCTTCTTTCTATAATAAATCTTCCTATTGCCTTTTGCTCTCTTTCTCCTTCTAGGCCCTTCACAGACATGAGCAAGGACTTGACAGCTTGACTGCCTTCATTTTTCAGTGCATCCCAATGCCTATCCAAGGTGGCTGTAAACTAGCATGGATATAAAAATCCAAGCCCTAAGTGACCACATGCAGTTTATAAAAAAGAAGGTTGTACCCAGGAATCTGCACAAAGTCACAACAGCGAGCAGAGTCGGTGCTAAGTGACTTACCTGGCGACACCACAGCTTTCGAAATATCTGCAAGTAGGCCAACACCATAAGACACAGTGGGGCCATGTATGTCACCAGAAAAAAGCATGTGTGATACATCTTGGGGTAAACCTCAGCTGGAAAGAGAATTCAAACAGGAAAGGTGCATTTAAACAGATATATATATATATTCCAAAGTCACCTTAAGACGAATTATTCATATAAATATGCATGCATTTTTCTGCATAATAGGATATAATGGAAGATGTATCAAATAATATTATGGTCAAGATTGTTTTTTAGTCACTTCTAGACACATTCTTTTACACAGATACATTCTTTTATCTCAAAGATCTCCTATATCACATTGTTGATTTCTTATCACATTACTTTAGGTATGAAGACTTAAGAAATTTTGCTTTTTATTAAAACAGTGAAAGATAAAAAATCCAGTTATCTGAAACTAGATAACTAATTATCCAACCTATCTCATCATTGGCATAATTAAAAGGTTGTGCCATAACTGTCTTTAGTTTCAGTTCTGCAAAGGCTGTCCCTGAGTAAACTGCACAGTCTCTCATCTATAAAGACTGAATACAGACTACAGCACAAGGATGCTGGTGGGAAGAGAATTAAATCTCTTTTTGGTGGCAGAATATACTTGATTAAGAGTCGGTGATTAATTATTATGATTAAATTTAAAAAAATAGAATTAATACATCTGAGTGCTTTAAAGCTGGGAAACCTCTGATATTGTTTTTGACTCAGCTTTAACAATAATGAGTTTGCTACCACTGTGTTCTAATTTCCCATGTATCTCTTTTCAAAAGACAGGTTATGAATGTTATTTGTTTAGAGACAAACATGTGTTGTGAGTGCGTTATGTTTTAAGAATGTTGGATCTTAAGCTTTGTCATTAGCTTATAGCAGAATGTGCAATGCCTGAAAACTTGTTTCCTTTTTTGTAATGTCAAATGTAGTTTGCTATTACCACATATTGACATTAATTACAACTTGACATATAGGGATGGCCTTGGAAAAGGAATGAACATCATGGAGTGTGACAATACATAGCAGAAGAGAAACTGTGGACCCTGTGAGCAGTTAAATTGCAGGGTAATCCTAAGCATTGCATTTTGGCTAGAGTAAAGAAGAAAAGTTGATTTAATTTCCAGAATTTCTGAATGTTTCAGTGTGATAAGATCTGCAACTGAAACTCTGTATTGATTGTAGTTTTAATTTAAAAAAAAAAAAAAAGAAAAAGAAAGAGTTGCATGAGATCAAAACTTTGGTGAGTCAAACTTCTGCCTCTTAAAGTGACCGAGACTGTGGACCCTATCAAAGAGGGGGTCCCTCTGCATGCCAGGAAAATCTCTGAGTGTTTATCAGACAAGGATTTACAAAGACAGCCCATAACTCTCATAGCAGGGAGGAGAACATCCTCATGTTAACCCTAGGCTCACTCTCAAATGCAGACTCAAGTAACCTTGCACTCATCATTGGACCTGAAAGTGCCAGCTGCTTCACCTGTCAGAAAAACTTCAGTATCATGAAGATGGAAATTTGCTAAGCAAAATCCTGCTCATATTCATTCCTCATAAAGATAGGAGAGATGTTGCCACTGACGTTTGATAGTTTTGATGGATCAAATTTCAAAAAATTCAGATAAGGAGTATTTGACTCCTTACTTGCTCTAAAATCCTGTAGCAAACCAGCTTACAAACTTAACTAGCAGCTGCAGCCACTAGCTCTTGTCAGTGTCCCTGGGGCAGCCAGACCATTTGGGGCAGGTTTTTTATAATTGGTGATAACCTGAGATTATCTTGATTGATGACCTCAAACTTGTTTTTGCATTCCAGAAAATGCAGCCTCACAGCAGTCCTGTGAGACACAGAAATACTGACAGGCATGCTTCACAGGTGGAGAGATTAAGGAGAAACTGGAGTAACGTGACTTACTGGGATCATGGGAGGTCAGAACTGAAAGTACATTCTTTCTGCCCAGAAGGAGGTGCCACCTGCCTCATCAATGCTCTGTGGGCAGCCAGGCCCCTTTCAGGTAGAAGGACGGTACATATTTAAAAGGCCATCTGGAGTTTATGACTTCCAATTTAGCATTCCAAGTAAAGTGAAACATTAAATGAGCCTAGCTATCTACAAAGAACTGAGGACCAGGTTGGAGGAAGATCCTAACACTTGCCTTTGAAGTTTAGCCACCTGGAAAGTGCCAGCTGCTAAACATCAAAGGAAACCTGTCCCTCCTCCATCCAGGGCAAACCCCTTTACAGAATTTTTCCCTAAGAAGCATGAATCTGTTTAGCTTCTTGAGCCAAAGAAAAGCTTTAAAGCTCTTTGACAATCACAGCAGCAAGAAGGAGGAAGGGCTGGCTTGGGATACCATTCATTTATCAAGTGAGTGAGTTCCAGGCTCTTTGAATGAGAACATCAATCAGTCTTTGGTCCTGGTGATATATCAGCTGCCTGACTGGGGCTGCTGAACCTCTAACTGCCAAGCAGAAGAGGAGAAAAGTGTCTTTGCCTTCTGTGCTCACTTAACGGGCTTCAGAACAGGGAGAGATTGTTCTTAGCTGGAGTAACCATTTCTTTAAGAATAAAATAAAAATTCTCACATCTCTGGCTGCTATTTTACTGAAAAGAGAGAAGGGAACATAAAGCAAACTGGTGGTCCTGGGTGTTGGACTGGACTGTGATCAGCATTCCTAGTCAGCTTTGTTCATACAATATGATCACTTCACTAATAAAGGATCAGTATGGTAAAACAAGCTTTCTTCTGTCTACTGCAGGGGTTATCAAACAAATTTGAAAATTTTCTAAAGCTTCCTTTTTAGCACTGACTTCCAGTCCCAAACTGTCATTCAATGAAGCAAGGAGGTAGATTGGAACTACAGCTTCTGAATTTTTGCCAGAGTTTTACCATATTTGTGTGTGTGTATATATATATATATAAACACACTGAAAAAGAATCCAGACTCAAAAGGTTTTGTTATGTCTAGCAATTAAACATTCTCTTAAGACATAGGTGCATAACTAAATTTGTACTCTTGACAGCTTCCTTAACAATAGGGAGAAACAAGACTATGAAGTTTGTTGAGCATCAGTAGAGTTCCCAGGTTCCCTAGACTCAGGAAGATATCTATAAGGTCTTGGAGTTCCCAATGGAGAAGCTATGCAGCTAAAAGAGGATACTTTTAGAATAAAGCTTAATAAATAGGGATGTTAGATGCCCATAATACCACACAACACAGTCCTTTCCAAACTATGTTGCTGTGTCAGAGCCCCTATGGTTAGCTAATACTAAAATTACATTTGAAATATAATATATTATGTTTGACTTACCAATTCACAATAACACCAAGACTAATTTTAGTATTAGAAATATTCTGACTTCTTTCTACATTAAAATATTCCACAAGTTTTTCATTAAATTCTGAACACTTTGATAAAAAGGATGTAGACAGCTTCTTGCAATAATGCAATTTCCAGATATTTGTTTGCCAGTATTAAGACAATATGTTTTTGTACTATCGTTTGAGTAGTCTAAGAGGAAATGGAACACAAAGTCTTCCCTTTGTTTCCATTCAGCCCAGTTTTGGGAAGGGATTATCTCCATATTCTTTTTATCATTTGCAAAGGGCTTGGCTAATGCACTTTGGCTAACACTCCTTTCTTGAACAGCTCTAATAGAATGTATTTAGCTGACTGGAACACATGGTGAACTCATTTTAATATACATTTCTTTTATTTTGGCACTTTATCATCAAATTCAGCACATAGCAATTATAGACTATTATAGAAATGTGGCCAACTCTGGCTCCTTAAGTGAGCTTGCATAGGTCACATGTTGGATCCTTCTGTATTCCCAAATAAAACATTGTTATTAGACAGTACTCAAAATGAAAAACTCTCAGCCTAGAATTGGCAATGAATTTTACATTCAGGAAGGCCAGAAGCAATTAAAAAGAAATTGAGCCCTGTTTTAGGCTGAACTATTGCACCATTTGCAGTCACTGGCAGCTCTCCAACAGCATGCTTGGAATCTTATTAGTCAGGGAGGTGACTATTTGTTCACTGTTAAGGAGCCCCTGTCACAGCGCTGATCAGACCTTCCCTCCAGACACTCATCAGATTTGTATGGCCTTCAGCAGCTGGTCCTAAGTTTGGGTAGGGTACAGTGCTGTTTGCTGCTTTAGTATTTCTGATATTTTCATCGGAATGGCTTCCCATTATTCCTCCATAGCACCTCATGTTTCAGTGGCCTTGAGTTCCCAGAATTACAAGAGACTTCCAAAACACTTTGGAAAGTGTCATTAGGCACCTCCTTTTTGCTGTCACAACCTTGAAAGCTCACAGTTTAACATCCCTGGGACATATGGTATACATGATGGTCTGCAAAGATTTTATCAGATATACCCTTATTTTAGACAGCATAAATTACATGCAGTCGAAAGCAAAGCAGTAAACACCAAAATACAATCCCTTTTCTCTAAACTGACTCTCCTTTAGGATTCTCTCAGAGTCTCTTGAGTGTGTGCAGTATCTACATGTCAACTTTCTCTTTGCAAATATGGGTTATTTGTTTGCATATGGGTTAATGTTTGCAACACTAGTTTTTTTCTCCTTCAACTTCCTCCTCCTTAGCTTTCTTTGACCCTCAGTATTCCCACAGTCAAAAAAGGCAAAAAAATTTAAAAAAAATTGCAACTATTTTCTTTGAGAATATTAGCTCTTTATTTCTTCTTCAAGCTTTATGGAAATTTTTCAATTTTTTCAAACTGCTGCTCTGTTACCATATTCTTTTGTTCTTCTCTTTGTGATTTCAAACCCTATTTTACAATCGAAAACCTGCATTTTTACGTTTTGGCCAAACTCAGAGTTCTTACACATTTTCAATGGAATGGAAACCATTTTTTGTAGCACTCTATTCTCTACAGACTAAAAGGAATGTGTATATATATATTATATTTTATTCTCATTGATAAAATATGGTTAACACTACATTTACTAAGCAATTCCATGATTTCAGGAATCTACTTGTAACTTAAGGCATATAAAGATTTTTCTTTCAAGTTACTGTTGTAAGCTATTTTTAGAATGTGGAGAGGATTATTTTTAATGGATATCTGAATTGCACCAGCAGATAACTAGCAGTGATGGTGCATTGTCATTAGAAGAATAATTCATTAAAAAGGCAGCAGAACAAAAACAGGATTGTTATCTTTCAGTGGAACAAAAAGCTTCTCATTTCAGAAAACTTCAATGTATTCTTAATATAAAATTATTTTGTCATGCTCAATAAAAATAAAAATTAAAAAAGAAGTGTTTGCACTTAATTTCTGAAGCTGCACACAAAAAGGATTCAATTCTATATATGAGAATTTGCCTTTCTTACACCTTTTCTACCTCTCCAAACATCCAAGCGAAGGCTCACAGCATAATCTGGTTTTGACAAATACACTCCATAGGAATAGAATCTTGCAAACACATGGAAGTTTGTTTGGTTTTCAGGGTTTTTTTTCTTTCAGATTGGTTTTTTGTTGTTGGTTTTTGTTTTGTTGTTTTTGGTGGTTGTTGTTGTTTTTTTAGTTGATGCTTCAGCTCAGGCATATCTGTGGGCTGCAACTCCTTCAGCACAGCACTGAACAAGAGGCACTCTTTAAAATAGTTCTAAGGCAACTACAGACTCTGTAGTTCCTGTTGGGAATCAAAAAGTGGCCAGTACAGGTCTGGAAATTTTGAGATGAAATGCCCTGCTGACTTCCTAATTAATTAACCACATCATTTCCTAGGTTGATTAAAAGAATCTTTGCTGCAGAGCTAACCTTGAAGTGATGAAGGCATGAATAATTAGTTCTGCAGCCAAAATGAGTGGACACAAATTGTACTTGGAGTGAATGCTGTGAAAGAAAATAGTCACACAAATACTGCAGCATCCAGCAGCAGATGGGGATACAAAATTTTTCACAGATGAAGAACATTAGAAATAAAAAGCAGATTTTTCCTCTCTAATGAATCAGCAAATACAATACTCGCAGCTAAACAGAGGCTTCCTATAACCTACAAACTTTCAGCACATCTTTGTCACCAAAAACTGCCAGCAAACTAATGGCCATCTCTGCCTCCTTGCCTTGTCTCAGAGGGCTTACTGGGATGAAGGAGATAAAGAACAGGGAATGTTATAGTCAGTGTCTTCTCATTAATCCTCTGGTGGCACCGTGAAAGCTGTTAGCAGGGCAGGAACTTCTAAAATAGCACAAAGAAGAGCCCTCAGCAGCTCAAGCTGCTTAAGCTAATTTATCATGATAATTAAGGGCAGGTGATCCAGTTGTATTTTATCGTAATTGTTCACAGGACTGGAGTCTTCTTCTACAGAGACAGCTCTGGGAGAGAATCTGATTGTGTTTTAGTGTGACTCAAGGCTATTAAACAGGCACCTTTTAGTTATATGTTTTGGCAAACTTGACTTTATTTTCCTGTGTGTGAATAATGGTATTACTGATGGTCATTATATCCAGTGTCAGAGTCACAGCATGTAACTCATACACTCTGTTGGCTTTGGAAGTGTGCCAGGGCCCACCAGAGCTGAGCCTTAACCATTTGGGTGGGTGGTTCACACCTCTTGCTGTGAATGGAGACAAAATAGAAGTAGTTACTCCCTGACAAGATGTAGAGCTTCTTGCAGCTGCATTCAAATACAGAACATGTTAGATTCAAAGTAAATGTGGAAGGGCAGGATTACAAATGAGGGCAAATGAGTCTTGGATAGACTCATTTGTAACTGATTACATTCACAAAGTTATTTAAATGATCTTGTCCATGACAAATTTCAAATTGAAAACTAGCTCCCTACCCCATATGGATGACATCTCTGTAAATTCTGCAATGACATGCAATTTGCATTGAACTCCCGGGAGATATCTGTAAAGACTAGCTAAATACCACCAATTAGCAAAAGCAATATATCATGTAAATAGAAATTCTGTTCTTGCATAGTTATTCCTTAAGGCTAAACACTGAAGTCTTTGTAAACCAGTGATGTCCATCAGTCACAGAATTATATAAGCATTTAAGGATGGGAAATTTTCTGCCCTCTGGGAAGATTAACATGGTCAAGACAAAAGTCAGCCTCTTTCATTTAAACTTGATTTCAAATGTACTGTAAGTCTCAGCAATACAAAAGAAATTCACAGAAATTTCACAGGATTTGAAAAATGCTAGTTCTAGGAAAGCTTATACAATTAAGAACATTTTGTGATATGTTTATATAATTTGACTGCATAGGAACGTCCTGATATTTTTATCACTTAGTAGCAGTACAAATTCAGTTTGTATGGTCATTGACACACTCACCTCCCCAGTGCTCATCACACACTGTGAACAGGGTCGTTTTATTGGCTAATCCTGGGAACACACTGCTGCACTCCATAACAATAGCCTGTGGAATCATTATGATGCAGGACACAATCCAGATAATTATAATGCTGTTCCTTGCTCGTTTGGCTGTGCTTTTAAACATCAAAGGGTGACAAATTGCATACCATCGATCCAAAGCAATGCAGCTGAGTGTTAGTACAGACACAGAGACTGAAACTGTCTAAAGAAAAGGAAATATTAAATGTAAATGTAGGGGGTTTTTTTCAGAGCTTTAAAAATTATTTATTTTATTTTCCCCCAGAGTTTTACAAATTATTTCTATTTACAACATAGTTCCTTAATTGCAATTATTAAATAGAAATTATTCCCAGAAAAAGGCCCCTTTTAAAATCACTTCTTACAGAATTAAAACAGATATCTTCATTTACTGTAGTTCTACTAGAACTGCCTAAACAGTGTAGGCATCGCAAAGTCAAATTTTGAAACAGCAAATTCATTCAACTGGTATTTTACAAAACTTTATCTGAAAAGCTACTTTTAAAATATTTTAAAATTTTAATTAGATCATCATATATATATACCATCACTTTGCCTTTTCTTTTTCATGGGGACAATGAAAATTTAGGGTCTCATGAAAAAAAACCTGACAACAATCAGCTTAAGGCAGGTATTTTACCTCCAGTTCAGTATAGGAAATAACCTATCACTTCAGTTTTATTCTTTCATTCTGTATGCTAGGTGATCATTTCACTCACTCTTCAGATTTTCTTTCACTAGAATGCAGACTACAAAAAAAAAAAAAATTGTGATTTCGATTCTGTTGAGCAGAGGACACAGCTGCTGGAGAACTGTTGCCCTTGACAATGTGACTCTTCAGCCATAGAGGTATCTGCTAAAAATATAAATTGTGCCAGTGGCATAGCATTGATCACCTGCACACATTTTGAGTTCTGCTTAATTCTTTTGAATTAGAATGACTACAAGATCAAACACTTCTCATTCTAGTTTGCCCAGTGAGTTCATCCAACCACCTATTCTTACAAAAGGTATTTGTCAATCATTTCGGTGCAAAAGATCTCAACACTAATTAAGTGCACTGGTAAATGAGTGATGGCAATTATTGCTTAAGGCAGACACTCTGATCAGCTCCCAGTGAATCTGGATATTCTGGCTATTTCTAAAGAGCACAAAATCATTAAACACACAAAAAAAGCCCAGACTGCCTTCAGAAGTTGGATTCTCTGTTCTGGACATTTCTGTAGCTTTTTAGATCCACACAGAGAGAATATTAATGATTTTATTTCTATTTACAGAAACTTTTATTGCTCTATATCCCTTCTGAATAATTAAAAAAGATCACAAAAAAAGCATCAGACAAATGTTCCAGAAAATGTATTGCCCAGTTCCAACAATCAGATATTCCAAACCCAGTATATATTAAGCATAAATGTATTTAGAAGTGGGCCAGTCTTTTAGATCTCAGCAGGTACTCTGAGATATCTACTTCAGTGTAATGGATGGACTTCCACTGGATTATCCCTATTAGGAAGATGCTGTTGTTCTTTCTCATTTTCATAACATACGTAATGTGTACACAAACATAGTAAATTAATACCTGCAAGTAGGGAATCACTTTGCAGAGGGTCTGCCCAAAGAACCACGTTTCTGTGATGTCCACAACTAAAGTTGCTGGAAGACAAGTAATTGTGACCAGAATGTCAGCCAGAGAAAGATTCACTATGAAATAGTTGGTAACTGTCCGCATGTGATGATTCTTCCACACTGCAATACAAACTGAATTTGGAAAGACAAGTTAGGGAATGCTTTAAGAGGAAAACATTTGTCTTTGCAGAATTAAGGAAATGTTTGTGTCCTTTGTTTGACACAGAATATTTGAATATGTAGTTCAGTGCATGAACCATGTGTTTTCTTTTAGAGTGGAAACAAGAGGGTAACTGTAGAGAGATTCTTGATACACAAAGAATAGCTTTCCACAGGCATGGAAATAATCCAATATATAAAGCAAATTATTTTTCTGCTAGTTTATCTTCACTAACTATTCATACAGCTTTCTTCATGTCTCTTTTCATCAGTTGGCTCTGGTTGCGAGAACACCGAATCTTGTAAGATGTACAAAACCAACAATTTTATAAAATATTTTGCTGGATTTAATATATTTATTGCATCTGCAGAGAATCTGTAAGAATTGTCTGGGTAACTGTGACTTGAAGTAAGTAAATAAAAGTAATTTTTGCAGTATTAAATGTGGTATATTTTTGATGATGATCAAAAGCAGCACGCAGCAGACAATTTATAAAGTGTGCCTTTAAAGCTTGTTTTATGTATTTTATGTCTCTCTTTTTTAAATTGAAAGGCTTTTAGAAATGAGGCAAATCTGTCCTTTAATATCATTACACAAAATTCATAAGCTACTGAATTAAAAATGCCAAAATTAAGTCTGAGAAAGTAGCCTAAAAGTAAGTTATTTTAATAATTTTGGAATGTAAACCCTGAGAGACTGTAGCAATCAAAAGCTCTTGAATGTTTTAGATTCAGTTACCAAAGGCTTTTTAAATATGTAGTTCGTCTTTAAAAACTGATGCACAAAATTTTCCAGAAACACCACAATACTTCTTGTAAGCAAACAGTACAACTCAGTGCACATCAAAGGGTTTTCCCCGAAAACGGTATTTCATCCATCATGCAAATCTGGATGAAGATTCAAAGTCTCCTTAATCTGTTAGGATATAGCACTATGCTTAATTTAGATACATTAAACAGATCTCAGAATGTTAAAAAATCAAGTTAAAAATGTCCTCAAGAGTTGCCCAAATCTAAAATGGAATCAGCCAGAGTTAAGCCATTCTTTTATTAAACTAGCTAAAACAGCTGGAATAAAAATGCACAGACTTTAAGGCACATAAGCTCATGAGATCAGATGATTCTTTAGATCCTAAGAAGGATGATGTGCCTGAAAGCTTCTGTCTATCTTCCAGCTGTATCAGTTGATCTAGTAAAATATATTACTTCATTCCAGAAATCTTGTCTTGTTTACATCTTTAAACCAACCAAACTACAGTAAGACTACAACTGAGGCATTGTTGGCAAGTTTACATCTGTTGTATTTGAAGATATCACACACCTCTTAAATGTGTTTCATTGCTTAACCATCTTCCCTATTAAAAAAAAAATCTTCTCATGTCTAATCTACTAGTATTTTGCTGCTATTTATATACTTCTTTTCTGCACAGAGACAGAAAGAAGAGTTTTTCCCAGCAGCAATGCTTCACATAAGTAAAGATTGTTGTTACACCTTTCCTCAGAACTTCAGAGCTCTTTTATCTTTTCCTCCCAGTCATTTCTAGCACATCTGCAACCATCCCTGTTGCTGCTCTCTGGACACACCTCAGGCTGAATTGCATCTTTCCAGTAAGAGTGTGGTGACCAAAACTGGCAGAATACTCATTCGAGATCTTACCAGAGCTTTGCCAGGTGCTGAGATTACATTATTTCTTCTTGTGTTTAGACATTTAAAGGTAACTTAGGACAAAGAGAAAGGGAGAGGCAAGGTGGCCTTCAGTTTCTCTAAAACGAGGTGATTTTATCAACTACCTTTTTAGGATATAGGCTTCCAAGATTCATCTAAAACCTCTTTTGTGATTCAACATATGTACTTCATTTCTTTTGATGTGTTGCAGAGATAGTTTCAGACTCTGTAGCTTGTATAAATTTAATTTTTGCTGTGTGTGTATCATGCTCTCATAAATACAAGTGAAAACCCCTGTACAAAGCTCTTCACTGTTTGTGTACTGGTTTTGGAGAAAATCTCCCACAGCATACATTTCTTCTATTGGTTTCTTTCTGAATCCAGATTTTCAGGTTCTCTTAGCTGTGGCCCCAGATATGTGAAAGGCAAGAATTAAAAATCAAAAGCTTAAAGGAAAAATCATATTAATTGTATTTTCTTCCACTTTGGATGATTTAAGTTACCTACCAAAGTAATTATTTCTACAGCATTGCATGATAATTACAACATAACTATTCAGATCTTTATCATTGTCACTCAGCTACTACAGTTATAGTCTGACAGTGCAGAGGCAGCACCTAACAGTGAAGTAATGTATTGTCACCCCTCTGGAATGTTGTTTGGACTTGGAAATGCAATGCTGGGGAAAAAAATTGCAAATACCATTTCACTTTCAATAATTTTAACACTTATATAATTTTAACACTGGTTCTTTGTCTTGAGTGCAATTCATATTGAAAGCATGGTTCTGTCTTATACTTAGGCAAAAGTTGACATTGAATAGCAGTGTTTTTCTGTACTTCTTATTTCTTTTATCAGTAGCCAAAAATTAAATAAAGTGTTGTGTAAAAGTTCAGAGTCTGGCCACTCATTTCTCATGCTATGGTTTCAACAGTCCTATGTTCTACCCAACTCAGACAAGTGCATTGTTTCCAGTCATAGATGTCAGTTCCTAAAAGTGAAAGGCTTAAGAAAATATGTATGCTCTCTGACCAGGCCTCTTCTCACTCCTGTGCTGGCCCATCAGGGAAAAGGACCTGAACATAAACATTATTCTGGTAAAACAAATCCATTAAGCTGACAAATGTGAAGCCAATCTCACTGGCAGCTAACTGTATCAGAAATCAATTCATAGCATTTTGCATGTTGGGTTCAAAGCTTTCTATCAGTATGGAAGCTTTCTGCAATACCCCAGATTGCTAACAAATATTATCATTTTCATCTTTGGCACAAAGATGAAAGAAAGTGTAGAACAGAAGTTGTGAAAGACCATACAGTAAATCAGGCACAGAATAAGAAACTTGGACTCCTAATTTCCAGCTCTTTACTAAACCTTCCAGATCACACTGGCTTAATACAGATGCCATTTAGATGAACTTCAGTACTTGCTGTTCTTCAGAGCAATATAAAAGACTATGCCCCTTGCTATTCAGGATCTAGCAGTGTGCAGGAAAGCCAATGCACAGAAAGTAGCCCTGAACTCCTTTGAATTCTAATCCACAGGGGCAAGAGACACCTGAAAGGTGGAAAAACTCAATTGTTTACAAGCGTAGATAATTTGTTACTTTATATTTCTCTCTTTATTCTTGCGTCTTTCCCCTTTTGACTTCTTCTTTGCAGCATAAACCATTTTCCATTCTTTTTATGGCACATAGCACAAAAGCATCTTAATTAGCATGTTTACATACTACCATAATAATTAAATGTCCCAGCAATTCATTCCACGAATGTAGAAAAAAAAAAGAGATTGTGAAAAAAAGCCTCTGAAGAGGAAGTACTTTAAAACCAAGTCAGCTTTCTCGTCCCTCCTTGCCCTCTCTGGGTTGCAGTATTGTTTTCAACCTGCACAAGCATTGGTAATGTTTTATTTCAGTGCAAGGCTAAACAGCTATGAGGATTTGCTACAATTCATTTGAATAGGGCAGAATGATAAAAAGATATAAATTAGTCCTAAATGACATAAAGTTAGTTCAATATATTCCTTCCAGACTCAATGTCTTTCTGAGTTTATTACAGTACAAGGCTATTCAGTAGTCTTGGACAATAGCTTCATTGATATACCAGTGATCTAGTAGCTCATCAAAAAAGATTCTCTAGCCTATGTTCAAAACTTGTTATTTTATAGGAAAGCAAAATGGTTTGACTATGCCATTGAATATTGCATAGCTTTTTAAGTATCATAACAAAAAAATTTATATACTTTCTACTAAAAAAAATTTATATACTCCTTTAATTATGCATTTTTATCTCAGGCACTTCTACAGAGAAGTGGAGGTACTCAGCTCACGTATAAAACCTCAAGAAACATGCTAGAGAAAAGAAGCTCTGTGGAGTGAAAATGCCATCTGCCTACCCAGAGGGAAATAGCAGAGAGCTGTGACTTTCCAATCAGCCTGGAGAATAGAAGCAAGGATGAGAAAGGTAGTAAAGATTCTCAGTTGGGAGTATATTTTACCAAAAAGTACTTCAAAATCATAAAATGAGAGAGAGGTGAGCAACAGACTTCTTAAAACACTTGGGACACACCACAGTGTTAACAGGATGTCTGTTTAGTTGGGCCACAGCGTAGCGGCCCAAACTGAGCTCTTCAGACCTCCATTAAAAATTTATAGTAAATAGCAAAAATAATTGAATAAAACATCAACTTAACATTATACATTATAATTCAACATTATATGCAAAGCTTTTTTGTAACTTTTAATGTTCCTGACTATACATGGGACTGAAAGAAAGTGGGGAAAATGCTATTAATGCAGGCATTGAAGAAAAGAGAATTAGAATTAAAAAACAAAACACCCCCCCAAAAAAACCAAGGAAAGGAAAAAAGGTAGGAGAGAAATTTAAAAAGTAATTCAGAAATGTACTCCTGTGATACATGATTTTCCTAACCGCCAGTGCTATAATGGAACCTAATTACCTGCTGAATGTATTTTATCATCTTCTGCAGTTTCGCTTTTATTTTACAAAACTACTCAGAGTTATTTCGGCAAGTGCACAACATGCAGGCCAGTTTTCACAAGGAGCCGCTGTTTTTCTAAAGGCTACTTGACTCTCCCAACTCCAGCTCACCGCTGGCGCTTTCCTGTCGCCAGACTCCGGCAGAGCTTTAAGCAAAGAGCTTGCTGTTCCCTGCTCTGCCACACAGTGTCAGTGAAGGCTCGGAAAACCAGACGGAGTAGCCAGGCTGACAGTTTGGAAAAACGAGGGGAGGCATTCCCCAAGCGAGGACAGTTCTGCGACAACGAAGCTTGTTTCAGAACCCATCCTCCAAACGTGGACGATCTTCCGCTCCCCAAAAAGCCTCGGAGGAAAGACCCAGCAATGACGAAACAAAAAAAGTTAAAATCAAAGTTAAATTTTAAGTTAAATACTATTTGAAATCCATCAAGAAAGCTTCACGTTATTATATTCCAAAAGAAAAAAACCCCTCTGTAATACGACAGTATGGTGAGATTGGTATTTTTCACGTATAAATTTAGTCTAGTCCCTGTTGGTTTAGTGTCCTGAAGCATTTTAATTAGAGGCTGTAATGCTGTTTAATCAATTAACGCAGCTCATTGTATCTCAAGCTGAATATTGAAACAATACAAAGGCTCCATCTGGTATAAAGTGCAGCTGCTTGCCTCTTGGAAGATTTATGCTGTCTTGAGCATATTAAACACTGACTGTGCTGCAGTCCTGCCACTGGTGGGCTGCTGGGTCAGCTGCTGATTTGTTTTCTACATGTCAATGCTAAATCATTTTCCTTACACTCCAGAAATCTTGTCAACCTAGTATTCAGTGGATTGTCTTTCACTGTGACTTTTTGGTCCAAATAGAAATGTAATTTCCATAACCATCAATACTTGAAATTTCTATATATAAAGGAATGACACTACCTCTTATCTTATTTTTGATAAATAATCTCAGAGGGATGTAAACAAAGAATTATGATTTTTCACACTAAACCTCAATGACTTTATTTTGCTTTGGTAATTCAGTATCACAACTGTTTGACTAAAATATCATAACATGGTCATCCAGCAGCTATTCGGAACTGATGTTTTGATTATAAGCACTGGACCTCAACATGCATCTCCAAATGCATGAGGCAGAAAGCTTCTAAAAAGCTTTACTTCTTCACAATATTTTTCAATCAGACAGTAATAAAAAATGAGATAAATAGATTTGAGTTACACATTATTTATTCTCTATCTCCTATCTCCCCAACAGATTGTTTTCCCCTGACAATGAATTGGTTCTTCATATAGAATTTTCCCTCTTGTTCTTTTTTAGTGATATTACCTGCTGCGAATCAAGATCTGAGTGGTGGAGTGTCAAGCAACGCAATCATGTTTAAAGAAAGGCTGTTGATAGGCTACCAAGTGGAATTCTAGAGTTAGAGCCCCTGGGGAAACACTGAATCAATGTGTACTGCTGGAAGGAGAAATGCTGCCATTATGAACGATTCCTGACTAAGGATTCTCCTGCTTTGACTTAAGAGTCTAAAAATTAGCTGCCTAAAACTAAACTTACTATATTTGTTTAAGGAAGGCTCCCCACGAGTCTTTCAATAATTTCACTGATGATCTTGGTTAAGGGGAGAGAAGCAATAACTAAATAGCAGAGGATATTTAGCTAAGGGTTTTTCAAGCCAGCAATGAGAACAAAAGGTCTAACACAAAGCGTTCTCCTCTGTGAATAGGGAGATGATATCTACTTTCTAGGCTATCCATCTCTTACCCACTGTTAAGCTTTAAACTCACACATTACTTCATTTATACATAACTATTCTTCTCTGAAAAAGGAGACCAACATGAGACCAGGTTTATGTTAACAAGTAATAGAAAGAATGACACAAAGAAAATACACTTTTTAATACAATGTTTGTCATAAAGTAAATATTGAAAAAATCCCACATCTGGCCATATCCAGCAGATAAGAACTGTCCTTGATTATGTGATGCATAGCTGAAAAGATGGACAATACTCTGGGCAAAGGAATTACATAGCATACTAGGTTCCTTATGCTCCTAGCTCCTTATCAACAGGAAACACTAGATGTGTCAACAAATTTGAAGAAATTCTTAGAAACTTGACAAAAGGAGTAGGTGGTAAGATCATGGTCTCTGTGTATCACACATAAACGAGTATGTATGTGTAGGTTCCATCACACAGGTAAAATACTGAAACCATAAAAACTATACTTGAATAATATAGAACATAGGAAATTCCAAAGTATTTTGTTGAATATCAGCTTCACTGAAACGTACTAATGGGGAACTGTCACCCACAAAAGACAATGAGTGTCTACATAAATAAAACAGATACATAGCAACTAGTTTGCTTGCAGCAATATATTTTCTGTGACATGTTCTAGCTACCAAGTGTTCTATTTTACTGAAGCTTTTAGAAGGACTTAAGAGTTGAGGGTTGTGGACTACTCATGTTCTCCAGTCCACTTCTACATTTTAGGCACTGCCTTATTATGGCATTAGAGAAGAAAACAAGAACTAAATTCTGTGTGCTAGAAATTTATTTCTACAGACCACAATTGGGAGTAATAGCACAATGATCTAATTAACACAGGATTCATTTTCTAACTCAGTCACATTACATAATCTTAGGCAATTAACAATATAATGGAAATGGGAATTATTACCGGAAGATCAGCTATGCTATGAAAACAGAGTGCCCAAAATGCCAGGTTTAGTCAGCTCTGGAGGAAGCAAAAGGTACCATCACAGTTTTCCTAATCTAGCCATATTGATTAACACAGAGAGATTGATTTTAAAATGTCACACCACACACACAGAGACACACACACAATCGTTACCAGTATTAATTGGCAAAACTGGTCATCTCTCCACAGCTGGCTATACTGATTGACCAGATGTTTCATAATAATTTTCTATCCATAGTGACAATAAAAAGCCTACAATATTCTTACGCATGCTTCCTGTTATAGATGGAAGAGCCATAAATACAGCTGTCATACTGCACATGACACTATGATAAAAAGATTTCACACTTCGCTGATTCAATTTAAACCTGACTCATTAAAATCAAGGTGTGCTTCACAGCTGAAATACTGTGCAATTTTGAAACAATATGCTTCAAAAAGCATCTGTCAGTCACTGTAAAATGGAGTTGCACTAGGAAAATCTTTTCCATGTCTTGTTTTTAATGTAGATGTAAGAGTGTGTTTTCTTTGATATACACAGAAAATACAATTCACTATGCTAGTGGTGTGCTCCAGCAAATATTTTGCATATTATGCAACTTCTGTATCTGTATCTGTATTCTGAATCTGTATCACAAAACTCATTATCAAAACAACATTCCACAAACTGGGCTAAAGTCCTTGCAGTCTTACTGTGCTAAGAACAAGGAACAGAGCACAGTTCTGTCAGGGCTGAGTGCAGCTGGGGTTAGCTGCCCATGCTGGAGGCCAGTTCTGGTTCGAGGCAGTGTGTAAGCTGGGATCAGGCTGCTGGGAACACAGCTTTTGGAGTTCCCCTTTGCAGGTCACCTCTCTGCCTCAGAGCTGCATTTAAGCTCAGGCGCTCGTACTTAGCTCAGGCAAAGACCATGTTGCAAGCACACTTGTGCTTTACTGAATTTGATTGTAAACCTCATCCACCAACTTGACTTTCTGGTTTAACCTTAGACCTGCTTCATCGCTATGGATTTATCTGCTGGTGACTGAAATCTGGTAAACATCACCAGACCTACCAAGCTCTCAGGCACTCTGGGACTGTATTGGTGAATACACTGTCCTGTCAATCTCACTGATGCCCTCAGCTCCTGGTCCTCTTTTCCCTGGCAAACAGTCCACCATAGTTCTTCTCCGACAAATTTCACTTATGAGACAGACATGGTCAGCTGCTAATGTCCAAAATAACGAAAAAGGCTTCACTTGACATGCAACACAGAAAATAAACAATGCTTTAAAAACAAAGAAACATTCTAAACCATTTTTTTCCAAAGATGGTGAGTAATCCTCATATTTTGCAAACAGCAATGTGCTTCAGCTGATACTCGAACTCTTATATAAATTGAGCTCATACTTGCTATATCTTAGGTAGATAAAATGTATATATATTGTATCATTTCCTATGCCATATCTTTTTAACAATGATAAAGACATTCTAGTTATTATTCATCCAACAGATAAAGGTGACTCTCATGCTGCTACTAGAAACATGAAGTCCTTTCAGTGACAGATTCTCCAAGTAATCTGGACAAAATGAAATGTAATAATTTAAAATGTGATTAAGTGAAATATGCCTCATCTATGGCAATGAAATAGGATTCATGAAGATCATTTAAGAGAATATGTGACTCATCCAATTCTACCAACACATGCATGTGTGCCTAGACCTCAGTATTCACTGGATACCTTTAACAGAGCAGCATTTGAGAGAGTTGTTTATTGATAGTTATTGACTAGGACTCTGGTGTTAGAGCTATACGCAAACTTTTTCTTCTCCAGCCCTAAAAGAAATCGAAGTACAATAAATCAAATGAATACTGTTGAACTCTATGACTCAGACTATGAACTCTTTGAAGAAAGAACGACAGTTGGGTTCTGTACAGATCTCAGCACAACTAGCAGTTACTATAAAACAGATGATACATAATAGTTATCCAGAGAAGAGTAATTCTCTGTCAATTAAATTTGGTTGCATTCGGAGTTGGAAAAAAACCTAGGTATCACCAAATTGTGTGAGTAAAGAAAGTTTCTGAAATTTCTCAGTGATGGCCTGCATGGTCTTTTAGCTTTGGAAGCCAGCAACGCTGAGAACATTCAAGCTGGGCACTGGCAGGATGTATGTGCTCAAGAGTTCAGCTCCTGCCAGCTCTGGGGAGGGCTGCCAAGAAGCCCAGCAGCCCAGCTGGTGGGATGCCACAAGATTACTTTTTCTGCCTTCAGTCTTTGATCAAACCAAGTGATCTCTGCTGATCATTCTGATTTTGATGAATACATGTTCCCTAAGAGAAACCATTTAATTAGAAAAATTCTGACCCATGTGAATGAATAACTTCAATAAGGACCATTCCCATTCTCCATATATATAAATGGAGGTAAATATGTATATGTAGCTATACATTACTTTTTAATCACTTGTGGTCTTATTCCAGTCATTAACTGCTGCAACTGGTCAGAGTGGAATGATATCCATAACCAGAGACCTCTGTACATCCTAAAAATACCTTTCCTTCTTTAATTATCTCATTTTATATTTTTGAACAATGTTTTCAAATAAAGAAGAACCAGGTCTTTACAGTCAACATATATTCTCCATTAAGAAGTCCTATATTTTGCACTAGTTATGCAAAGAAGTTGCAATAGCTTACTCACCTTGCCGTGGTAAAGAAATTTTCTGGTACTATTTACAAAACAGAAAGTCCTTACCCTCAACACCTATTCTGCTTCTAGAGATAAACAGTGCCTGATCAAAGAAGAAAATAGGACAAATCACATGAAATCCAGATGATGCCATCAGTATTTCTTGAATGTTCATGTAAATATGTCTTAAAATCTGTTTCTCCTCAATGGCTTACACTGAAATCCCTGGTGAACAGCCAACATGGGCACACAAGAGGATCACTGACATGAAGCACTTGAATGCAATACTGAAACTTGCATTCAAATGCAGAGACTTGTTAATGGTTTTTACTTTAGCTGGTTTGTGCAGCAGCTTGGACAGCGTGTGTTAACTCTCCTAATTAAATTGAAAGCTAAATAGCAACACAGAACTTGTTATATGATACTGTAAGTAGAATTCCTGCTGTGCATCTCGCTCAAGAGCCCAGGAGATGTCAATCAAAGTTCAAGCTTCTGATTCTACCCTTGGTTGTTAATTAACTGTCAGAATGCTTCAATTCAGTTTATTAGTAATATCTGAGGGATGTGCTGTGCCTTCCACTCGCACAGATGCCATTTCTGGGACACTCTCATGTGAGTGAACAAACTGAAATAAGAGGCAAAAATATAATTTTCAGTACCACAGAGGGAAGGGGGGGGTGTCTGTCTTGGTTGCTTAAATGCTATTTGAATAGGACATGGACAAAATAGAATCAAAGCACTGACTTCACATGCTACCCAAGTTCTGCAATACTGGTCAAACATAAGCAAAGGAACAAAACGCATCATCAAGGATGATACTATAAAGGACTATTGGCCACTAAAACTCTCTTTAGAAACCCTTCTGCTCTTCATCAAGAAGGTCTGTGACTAAATCCCAGATTAATTTTGAATAAGCAGGGGAAATCAGCTTCTCAGAGACATCAGTGTATGAGCTGTTCTATATCAGATTTCACTGATAGTAGAAGTGTTTCACAAAAATATCTTTGGAAAGAGCATTAAACCACATCCATTTCTCTTCTCAGAATCACCTGAGCCTGCAATCAATGCAGTATAAGCTTTCTTGAATAAAGATGAGGCTGTTCAGCTAACAAGCACCTCCACCTGCAGATCACACAAAGAACTTGTCTGTAAACAAACCCAGCAGTTTTATATGGGTAAAGCCATATATGGCTATTTTACATCAGTAAGGTCATGCATATAGGCAGTTTAAATACCAAACAGCTTGAGAAGAATCATAAAATCATTTAGGTTAGAAAAGACGTTTAGGATCATTGAGTCCAAATGTAAAGCTGAATTATCTATCATAGGATTTACTGTGATTTAGAAGACTGGATAGAAAGGCATTCTCTCTCAATTTTAAAAACACTATCAGATTTGCTACCACGTATTGCAAGTTGGAGAGAGATTTCAGAGGACAAAAAGGGGACATTCCAGTAAAAGGAATGGTGGATGGACAACCAGATGCCAATTTCTGTTCCAAGCAAAAGCTTAACATACACAAATACTAGGGAAGAACAGCTGCACATCAGCATCGACATCATCTCTATTTGACACTGCACAGGTGAGGGAAGATTTTCTCCTCGTGGCTTCGGGGGAAAAATGTGTAAATAGGGTGAAAACTCCTACAGCTGAAGATTTGACCTTGAAACTTTACAGGCAAGAGGACAGCTTGTTTACAGAACGGGTGGAGACAAACAGGCAAGCACAGGTAGTTCTAACACAGTCTTTGCTCAAAACGAGGACGGTTTTCTTCCTAGCTTAAAATACAGCGTATTTGCCAGGACTCTTATCTTTATGCTGCCTGTCAAGCTGGCTGCCGAGCAATGGACCGAGAGAACGTGCACAGCGGATGTTTACAAGACCAAAAAAAAAAAAAAAAGGCCTTTCAAAATGTTGCCTTTGGCTGCAATCTTATTTGCATCCCATCTCGGTAAGCTTGCAGTGACAGCCCTGACAGACACAAATTCTTCTGAAAAACATGAATGAAAGACCCGTATGGCGGGGCGGGGCCCAGAGCACTCCGTTCATGGCAATATCACGGATGGACACAGGGAATGGCAATAGCCGTGAATGCAGCTCAGCGGAACCCGCTCCCGGCAGCCACACCCTGTCCATTCATGAACGCAGAGCTGGTGAAGAGCAGCGCCTGTCCGGCTCCCCCGGCCGCCCGCAGCCTGGGCGGGCACGGCTGCGGGCAGGGAGGACACGCTCCCCTGTGCCAGCACAAGCGCCTTTTCCAACAGCCCAGAGAGAGACCCCGGCGCGGGGGCAGCGGCAGCGAGGTCGGGGGAGCGAAGAGGAGAGGCGGGGAGCGAAGAGGAGAGGCGGGGAGCGAAGAGGAGAGGCGGGGAGCGACGGCCGGGCTGCCGACGGCCAGATCCCTCTCGCCGCTCCCGTAAATACTCCCGCTGTCCGCCGCCACAGTCCACCCGTGCCCGCCCTCCCCGCTCTCCCTCGGCTCCTCGCCACACTCCAACAACACCTCCGCTCCCTGCGAGGCGGCTATCAGCAGCGCCCCACGCCCACATCGCCTCCTTCAGGGATGAATGGAAGTGGGAGGAGGCGGGCTCCGAGGGAGGCACCGCCCCTCCTGGCTCCCACTATGAGCGCCCGAGAGGGGCCGCCTCGCTCCCGCCCCGTGTCCCCGCTGGAGGCGAGGCACGAGATGCGCGTCCTCCGTCCGCCGGCAGCTGAGGGGGAAGGGCCGGTTCCCGTTCCCGTCAAGGGGCAGGTGCCGTCCCGGGCCCCTCATCCGGCACCGTGTCCGTCTCTGTCCGGTAGAAACACTCGGCGCTCGATATCCCCATTGCGGCGCCGGGCTCCGCCGGCCGGGCCGGGGCTGTGCGGGGGAGCAGCGTCCTCCCGGGCGGGCTGAGAGGCGGAGTCCCCGGCCGGAGCNTCTCCCTTCCCGGTCCCGGCAGCGAGCGGCCGCCGCCACCGCCCCTCGCCAGCGCAGGGGCGAGCGGTTTTGGGGGCCCCTTCCGAGCAGCCTGAACTTTCCCCCGCGGCTGGGGATAGCCGCGTTTCCAGCGGGGAATGCAAAACCTACCGGGTTTCCAGCCACCGTTCATGCAAAACCCATCTCGGGAAGAGGGAACGGGAAGTCTGGGGGAGCTGGACTCACCCAGGACGTTCCCAACGAGAGCCACGATGAAAACGACGATGTAGCCAGCGATCAGCGCCCATTCATATTCCTTGGGATGCAAATACTCCTTCCAGAGGTATCGCAGGAACTCCTCGTCATCGTAGTCGGACGAAGGGGTTAAAAGAGCCTCCCGCGTTTCGTTTAGTTCCGACTCGCTCGTCCAATTCCTGCACGGAGGGGAACCATCCTCAGGTTGAATCCCGGACATCCCGGTTATTCCAGGGGCTAGGGGAAAAAACCAACTCAGACACTCTCAGAGCATCCGAGCTTTCTCCCGCTCGTCCATCGAGGCTTGTGGTTGCCAGTGCGAAAAGCGGGGTGTGGGGAGAAAAATGACGCGGGAACTTACGGGAACCAATGCGGGAACAGGCTGGGGATCCGCGTCGGTCCGCAACCCTCCCTGATCAGCCTTTTCCCCGATCGGGCAGGGGGTGCAGCCTCCGCGGAGGAGGTTGCACCCCCTGCCCGGTCGTGGAAAAGGCTGGTCAGGGTCGGTTGCATGCCTCAGGTGCCAGAGTACACCTGACCCGGCTGGAAAAGTCACGTCCTTTTCAGGCGCCGCTGATTCTTGTTCCGCAAGCCATGCACGTGCACTCCCCCACACCTCCACATCTCTGCAAGCTCCCCCCTCTCCACCCCATCCCCAGTCCCGCATCTCTCCCCCTAACCCCACTCCCAGTTTGTCCATTTCTTCTGACTCCCCCTCGGTTTGTCACCCTCTCTCGCACAAGCACTTTCTTTTAGACCTTTTTACATTAGATTCCAGATACGTTCGAGGTGTTTGTAAATTAAAGTCTGTGAAAGGCTGTCGTGAAAGGAAACACGGGGTTAAGGGAGCCTCTGAAAAACAGTGGCTAATGAGGTTGTCTACTCTCTGTGCCACTTTGAAAGCTGTGCTTGGTATGGGACTACAACAGAAATTAAGCCTGGTAGGAAAATCCCTGGGAGTGCTGAACAAACAAGTGTGGGGATTCATCGGATTTGAAGATTGTGAAAGCTCACTGTAGGCTTGATTTTAGCATGTAGGCTCACTGCACTGAGGTTGTTTCAAACGTCCTGCTTGGGACCTCAACACAGCAGCTGCCCCTCAGCTATTCTGAAATGGGCTGAGCTGGCAGAAAGCAGTTCCAGAGAACCCAGAAGTGCTAGTTAAACAGCGTGATAGGATTTCTGGATTATGGTTGATCCTTCTTGAATTATTTTCATACTTTGTTCCACAGGGAATTTAAGTGAACCTTTTAGTCTAAATATGTTAAAGAGTGAGATATACTTGGATATACAGGTAGGATCAGCATCTGTCTTACATAAATTAGAAAGGTAGAATTTGAAAACATCATAAACAAAGATTAAATAAATATTTGCAACTAGTGAAAACATCTAAGGTTGTATTAGTTGAAGTATGAATTTTGAGAAGTGGTTTAAACGCTCCTGACAATGTGGGAATGCAGGTCTGCGTGGTACACAAAAAGAGACCTATTTAAAGAGCTTGTCATGGTCTTTGCTAGTGGTGAAGAGACTTACATTTGGTAGTCAGTAACAGACAACCTCACTCATACTTCAGCTTGTTTCATATGCTAAAATGTTTGTAATTCTAGTATTTGCTTTCAACTTGCCATAAAGACTCGAACAGGAAATGTGTTTTTTGATGTAGAGCACTTTTTTCTTCCCCCCTCACCAAGAGTAATCCCATCTCGAGTACTGCATCCAGCTCTGGCTTGCCAGCACAGGAAGGGCATTGACTTGGAGTGATTCCAGAGGAGGCTACCAAGATGATTAGAGGGACTCTTTAGAGCATCTCTTCTATGGGGAAAGGCTGAGATAATTGAGATTGCTCAGCCTGGAAAAGAGATGGCTTCAGAGTGACCCCAGTACCTGAAAGGAGCCTACAAGAAAGATGGAGTAAGATGGAGATGGACTTCTTACACGATTATGTACTGATGGGGGGGCGGCCGGGGGGGAGGGGGTGGATTTAAACTAAAATAGAGTAGATTTAGATTAGATATTAGGAAAAAATTATTTACTGTCGGGGTTGTGAGGCACAGGAACAGGTTGCCCAGAGAAGTTGTGGATGCCCCATCCTTAGAAATGTTCAAGGCCAGGTTGGATAGGGCTTCGAGCAACCTGGTCTGATGGAAGGTTCCTTGACTATGGGAGGAGGGTTGTACGTAGATGATCTTTAAGGTCCCTTCCAACTCAAGCCATTCTATGGTTCTATGAGTATTAAGAGATTGAATTAAAAGGGTATAAATATTAGGAAACAACATGAATTTATGAAAATTATGTCTTAAGGCTCTTTTTTTTTTTTCCAACAAGTTTACAAATGTGATTGATAAGGATATAAATACTTGACTATGCAGGTTAATAACCTGAATAAATTTGGTATTCCTAGAGTACTGGAAGACATTTGCTTTGATTGATATAGCACATTCTGATTCGGGAAGAGGCTAGTAAAAAAATCAATATAGCACACATTAGAGAGATTAAAAATGGGATAGCTAACTGATCTCAGAATTAAATGGTAGACAAAGAATCATCACTGAAGCTGTGTATTCAGTTTTTGGTTCTGTTATGCTCGTCATTCAACGACCTTGAAGAAGCTGGCAGGTGATCCAAGGATCAGGTGTAATCAGCTAAACACACATGCTCATCATGAATCTGTAGACAGAAAACTTTATGTGATCCTTGATTTTATAAACAAGTATACCTGTGAAAACAGACTGAGTTTTAAAGTAGGGGTGAATCTTGACAATGAAAATAGTCACCATATACAAAATGCTGCTACTGAGAAAATACTCTTCAATGGAGCCATTTTAGCTGTAAATTTTAAAATTAGGATGAAATACCTAAAACTCAATATAAGTGCTAGCTAAAATGAGAATTAATTCAGAAATGTCACATGATGTGATACACAAGAGGTCAGACTAGATGATTATAGTAGTCCCCTCTGGCTTTCTAATTTGTGAAAGTATGTTAGCAAAAGAGATTCACCTAATGAATTTTAGTACTGATTTATCTTTTCTTTTAAATATACTATTTGCATCAAACCTAGTGCAACAGTTTAAATCTGTTCCTTCCATATACAAGTTCACAGCAAATATTTCAAAGTATGTAATTCTTATTTTGTTAACTGTTTGGTTTTTTTTTTTCCTGTTCAAAACTTGCTTACTATGTTGTTTTACAAACATCTACAAACAAAGAATATACAAGCTACACAACACTTAAAAGAAGCTGAAATTCAAGGTTGTATCTATCAACCTTCTTATCCCAGGAAAGTACCGTCTGATACTTTATTTAGCTAAAAGGTTCACATACATTGATATCTCTTCTAATCCATAACTTTCCATCACTAATCTAAAAATATTGAAATTAAATTACTAGCCCTAGAAGATATGTCTTGTGGCTTTCAATGCCCCAATGGATCGTGTGAATATAAATCAAACAGAATTGTATGTTTTATTGCAACTCATAGCTCACAGGAACTGACATTCATAAGGAACTTACCAACCTTACTTCAGCATCTGAGTTTATTGCTTTGTTAAACATATTTTCCTCTCTGTAAAAATAATTCTATTTGCAGACTTACATTTTTGTTAATCACACAAAGAGGTGGCATTTTTTTCTTCTCTTAGAGACTAGCCTTTTCATTTTAAGATCTACTTGTTTCAGAGAAATAGTTCCATACTAGTGAAATGGCATATTAAATTAGGAGCCTTTTATCAAAGGAGGATTAATTTCAAAATTTTTGCAAACTTGGGTATAGAGGCAGCTGAGACAGAGAGTTTCTTTTCTGCCTTTGCTGAACATTTTAGCAGGTGATTTTGTTCTTGGGAAGCAAACCACATGAGCACAGCCACTGGAGAGAAACAGACTTTTGTGCTGGCAGTAGAGACAGACTGCGTGAACACATTCTTCCTTGCTCCCATCTTCCTTTCACTGTTCTCATTTAACAGCTTTTTTCAGAACCTTTGTCTCTCTTATGGAATATGCCACATGACAGTTCAATAGAAAACCACCAGCCTTACTGTTTATTTACTTGAGTCATCCTGGTCAGTCAGGTTCCAGATTTTGTCTGTGAAGCCCTTTGGGTATCCTTCCTCCTATAAAGGTAATTCAAGGTGGAAATGCTGCTCTCTGGTAGCAGCACTAAGTAGTTCCTGAGAAGCAGATGGGCTATTATCAACTAGTAAAGATGATAAATGAGCAAACAGAGACAAGTTAAGAGAAAGAGAGGAAGACTGAAAGAAAAAAAAACAAGTTTGGAAATCTATCCAGCCATAAATTTCATTGGGGTGATAAAGATAGTATCTACCAGACAGTATTATGTAAAGGGCCACAAATGAGAAATGAATATCATATTTTTTTGTGGGGAAAAAAAAAAGATTTAATAAGCATACCTTATAAATTGACATAATGATGTTCTATCACACAATGCATTTGCAACACCACATTTCCTTTAGGTCTGTTCCTATCTAAGCATCAATCGAATAATGAATTATAGGTTAAAGATTCAAAAATAGTTTTAACGTGAGAGATGTTATTAAAACCTGATGCTGAATTTTTTGAACTGCTGGTGATATGAGAAGCATCCAGCAATTACCCTTATGTAGGCAACCTCAAGCATTTTTCCTGTTAAATAGGATCCCGTTTTAAACAATGCAAAAGCTTGCTGAGGTACCACTACCCAAATATGGTAAGAATATCAGCAACACTTTATTGATTTATTAGCTCATTGGCACTATTAAAATTAAACAGAGCTAAGAGGACTTGCTCTGTTTCTAGCAGTGATCAGATAAGAAAGATTAACTGCTAGTTCGTTCATGCCATCTTCAATATTAATATCCACCAATGCAGAACATATTTGAAGTGAAAAATTCTGATTCGAATCTCATTCACTTTGTGTAAATTAGAAATAACTTCACTCATGTCAGTAGATTTATGCTGCTGTAATACAAATTAAAATAATAGACTGCAAATAATAGTTATGCAAATTCAGATGAACTGAAAGCAATATGAGAATATCAGTGTCAATGAAAATTCTCCTGTGCAACTGGGAACAGAATTACCCAACATCATTCCTGTATGTTACAGATACAATTTCCTAGGTGGTACAATACATATATATAAAAGTACACTGCTCCACCGTCCTTTTCTTGTGCCATTTGCTTATTAACAACCAAGTACAAAAAGGAATTTTAAAACTGCTTTTTATTTTTTTAATGAAAAAAATGGGTTTGATATATGAAAATAAATGTGTTCCATCTGCAGCATTCTCTCCTCCACCAATATTGAATATTTAAAAGCAAACATATTTAATGATCAGTGCACAAATCCAACCTGGATAGAACAAACGACAAGACACCTTTCCTGGAAAGGCCTCTGAACTGTACACAGAAGCTGAGAGAGAGATGTCTGATTTTTTTGAGTAAGACAAGGTGTGTCCAATGATAATTTCAGTCAACAAGTTTCAATTAGTGAAAAAGAAAAAGGTCTTCTTAACTTCATGTTTATGTGAGCACTGGAACTCATTGTTGAAGAAGGCAAATCAAATTTATTACAAGTCCATCAAAGCTGTTAAATGAAACAGTTTGAATGCGACATTGAACTCAAGAGCTCTGAAGCCAGAGAAATTGTAACTCCAAATAGAAAATGTTTCTTCAAATTAGTTCCTGGCATGTTCTCCTGCCCCATTTGGAAATAGCAAAGACTCTTTGGTGTGATCTGAGACAAAGCAGATACTTTCGTATTCAGCATGTTGAGGAATAAGAAGAGGCAAACAGCTTTTTAAATAAATAATTTGGTTGTTTTAAAGGAAATAAAGGCCTTTCAGATGAATTTAGCACAAAACATTTTATGATTTATACCAAAGGTTTTCATGGTGATTAGAGCACTGGATCTATGCTTTACAACATGCTGCAAAGAACAGTCTCTCTTCTGCAGAATGTACATTTTAAGTAGACAAGATAGATTAAGAATTGGAAGCAAAACAGTAAGAAAAATTCCTTTAAGTGACACATCACTTTCAGTATTATTAAAACTAAATGGCACCAGCATATATTACAGGCCTATGACCTGTGTTTTCTCTATTCAGGTTCACTGCCCTACTGACAGAAAACCAGAATAAAAATACTATATTGTGCTATTGCTTTCATCAAACTGGTTCTTACTTTCTTCTTAACCCTTCATATGGCAGAAGGCCAGCTATCCCTCTAATCAGTGTTACGTATCTGACAGTGGCCAGGAATAGATGAGTAGAGGAGAACATAAGGGTAAGGCAAGTTTGCAGTGATACTTTCCATCATTACAACCTCTCATCTTTAAACAAACTGCACATTAGAAGCTTCCACAGGCAAGTCATTAAGTCTGGTTAATGAATTGGTCTTTACGTGCTTTCCTCAACAATTTTTCGTAATTCTTTTGTGAGCCCACCTGAACCTCTGGCTTCCACTATAACTAGAAGCAATGATTTCCAGTTCGTTATAGTATTCCACCTTTGCTACCTTTGAAAGTGTTCCCAGATAATTTTATTTGGTTTGTTTCTCAGACATTGTAAAAAATTGGAGCATTTCCTTTTCCACTTTTTCCATACTATTTGTGATGCTCTTTTCCTTGGTCAAGTCCTTCTTGAAACTATCTCCATTTTTAGCAACCATTTTATTTTTGCTACTCAAAAAAGCATCAGCAGAAAACTTAGTTACCTTTTCAATTCATGTCCTAAATCATCTATGATCTCTTTAAATGTGGCCCTATTAATTCAGTCTTTTTTTTTTTGTCACTTGTTTGAGTTTTGTTTTGTTTGCCTGTTCTACATTTTGTTTGAGTACAACATTCTGTAACTTCACTACCAGATGAATCATCTCAAATAGTGCACTTTTCAGCACATTGGCTTTCAGATCATTAGTTTAAAAATGTGTCCATTTTTAAGTTTCATCAATAGAGTTCTTTTTCCTTGGATGGACTATGTCCCTCATGTCAGTTTGATATTTTGTTAAAGTTTCCTCTGCTCTTAATTAAATGGCCCTGCTCTTTATGCCATTACTCAGACACATACTGACACTCTACAGTCTCTTTAGGCCAGTGTAGGGTACTGAGAAAATGTCTCAAAGATTTTGTATAATCTGTTGCTACTGTTTTATAATATGACATCTTAAGATTTCCATTTTAATGTTAAGTTTTCAGAGAACAAAAGAGAAGCATTTAATCATGAGGATAGTTCACAAAGTACCAAAAAATGTTGTTTCCATGTCATTATCCAGACTTTGCTGTTTTGTTTCTTAAGATATGATTTCATATTCTGTTTAGATATGCATATTTTCATGTGGCTTTTTTAAAATAAATTTTAATAAAATATTTCATTTAGGTGATGGGAAAGAGCTTACTTTCCCCTTCTTTTAAATGAACTGCTACATGAATATTTTTCTCACTCATTCAATGAAATGCTAACAAATGCTTTTAGGTGGCTAGACACTACTTTTCACTGCAACAAGCAGAACTTTGCAGTAATTTTCCTGGTTGTTATAAGGATTCTTGCGAGAGAAAAACATGTT
>WEIV01000124.1:102833-136786 GCA_013390005.1 Calyptomena viridis
AGTCAATGTCAATGAAATTACCTGGTTCCTTTTGCATCACTGGATTCATTCCATCCCGAATAATAATTTGTTTAAGAATTCCTTAGCTGTATCTTCCACTGCTATAAGTATTGTCATTCTCACACCCTCTGCTACTAGATGCAAGAGACGCAAGACCAGACCTTGCCAGAGAAGACTAAGAGAAAAATGTCATTGAATACTTCTGTCTTTTCTGCGTCCTTAGCCATTTAGCAAACCCATGTTTTTCTCAGTTGTCCTGCTGCTGCTGCTATACATTAAGAAACTGTTATTTTTATTCATGGACCTCACCAGTTGCAGCTCCTGCTAACCTTTGGCTTTGTTAACTCCACCCTTACATGCTTAAACAATATTTCCATAGTCCCTCAGGTAGCCCATCCCCATTTCCATTCTTTCTGTATTTCCTTCTTGTTTGGTTCAACACGATGGCAAATATGCTTTCAGGTTGGACAAGATAAAATGATCATAGTTACCTGATGTGAAAGGCTCGCCAACACAAACACTGCTAGTTCAAATGTTCAAAGAGTTTTTAAGGTCAGGAGTCAAAATTTTTCAGAGCTAGAATAAAACTTTAATAAATAACCTACTACATAGAATCACAAAATCATCAGAACTATATTCATATCCTTATTTTTCATCTAGATGCAGCTAGTACTGCTAGTTGACCCAGCAGCACTCATCTTGATAGACAGTGGTTGAGCCACAGCCTACAAGGAGCTGAGAGATAAACAGGGAGCTGTTGGTTACCTCTCCTGTGGATTCCAGATGCAGGTCCTGTCATCCATATCACAGGTTGCTGTGTCAATATTTATTTCCTGCTGGAACACACACTGCTTACTTATTTAGGATGGATTTACTAGGAAGAGGAGAAGTGCCTTTGATGTTTTCTGTGACAAGTACTATATACATTATGTTTGGAATGAGTTTTCAGTTAAAAGAAATTAGGCAGTGCAGGTAATAAATCATAGCCCTTGAAAATTAGAACAAACTCCCTTGTTCTTAGTCCAAAATGCAGTGCTTAAAAGAAAACCACAGTAGCCCAGAAAAAATAAAGAAATAGAATTAAAAGAAAACTGGTCATCTCTGAAGAAGTTACTGTGGGAACAAACACGAAAGAAAAATGTGGGAGGGCAACCAGGAAAATAAAGATGTGCAAACCTTTCTAATGTCCCAAAGAGAATCATTCACACTGCTGGAAATCAAACTCATGTCTCCTTATTCCAAACCTTATATCTTATACACTGGACCTTTGGACCTCAGAACTACAGGACTGTGACCAGAATGGCAATATGGCCCATTAAAAAGAGAGGCATCTGCAAGCGCAAATGTTTTAATATATTCTTTATATCTGCTATTCTTTACATGTGAAAGTATATTCTTTCCTTGTAACAGTGGATCACAGCAGGGCTATAACTCTGTCTTCTTATTTCAGCTGTTAATCAAAGTCTCCATTCCCTGTTTGGTTACCTCTTGAGGGTTACACACAGGAGAAGATGCTGGAAAGGCTTTAGGAGATGCTGCTCTTAATCAGCACCTATCAAGTTTTCTCCTAAGTTCAGTTTGGCTCCTTGGAACATGGAGGAGTCACTTAGCTATCTCTAGGTCAGGTGCTTTCAGGGATGATGTTTGAATGTAACACATCATAAGTGCTGGTACAGAAAACCACTGTGCTTCAAGGCAAGCAGCCAAGTACCATTGCCAACAGCTCACAGCCCTTCACGGGAGCTTCCATCTGAGTAAACAAGTGGTATTTATCATGAAAGTGAGGCTATGTCTATACTAATAAATTAGTATTCCAGACACAATTCTCGAGCAATTGCATAGATACAACTTAACTATTTTACTCTTTAATCAGGACACGCATGTCCAAACTGCATTTCAATTCACTCATATAAGCCCAGGTATAGTCTGAATGTGTACAGGTCCTGTCAGTTAGAAGTCCCTGGAAGTTTGCTGTCATTTTGAATGAAACAAAACAATTTGTGTTTGAACAAAGGCATGTGGTGCATCATCCCGTGAACATTTCCATGGATGCAGGAGCATGACTAGACATGGTGCCAGATCAACTACTATAACTCAACGACATTAGGAAAAAGTTCTTTACAAAGAGAGTGATTGAGCATTGAAATGGGCTGCCCAGGGAGGTGGTGGAGTCACTGTCCTTGGAGGTATTTAAGAAGAGATTGGGTGTGGCACTGAGTGCCATGGTCTAGTTGACAAGGTGGTGTTGTTTCACAGGTTGGATTTGATGATCTCAGAGATCTTTCACCTAAGTGATTCTGTGATATCTTCCTCCAGCAATGTTCTAAAAAAAGAGATAGCTTAGGGCCATTCTAAATTCTTCCACTTACTCATAGGCTCAAGTCTTGTTCAAAGCCAGAAACCAGAATTGCAGTAAAGTGTCAGTGGGTCTTGTTAAGCACAAGGAATTGCCTATTCTTAAAATGTTTCCGAAAAATTCAGGAAGCATCTAAATGTTTTGACTTAAACCAATTTTTTTTCATTCCCATCCAAGCATTTCAGAAATTTTTCTTCAGTAGCACGAGTGAGGACACAAAGTTTCTAGGGAGGAACTTGAAAAAAATTAGTTTGTCAGTAGTTTCAGCTATAAGGAAGGAATACTATAATGTCTGTGATAACCCACATATTTTTTGCATTTATATTGTTTTCAGGGAACAAGGGACTACTATCAAATTAGTTGAAGGATTATAGTTTACTTCTTACAAAAATGTGAGCTAAACAAACCAGCCATGGGAGGTCTTACCTTACTGAGCACTAGCACAGATGCAGATGGTATTGGTTCCAGTAATGTACTTCTTCCTTGGATATAAAACTAGGTGATAAAATGGATGGGGAATGCCTTACGGGGAAAAAAAAAGCATCGGCAAATAAAAAAATTGTTCCATTTTAGATTTATTTAAATCATTAAAAGATTTATTATCCCTAATATTTCTTCATTTTTAGAAAGGCATCAGTGTTAACAGTCACATCTTCAACATAAAGCAAATAGCTCTGGGCACTAGAAGGATGGACATACTACATTTAGTATGCTGAGATTTACTCCCCCTCACCTCACCCTCCCTTAAGGACAGGCCTACAGAGCCTGAAAAATGAGCTTGGGTGCAAGTGACAAGCTTATGCTACCTGAGGTGAATAAGAAAGCAAACCCTCTATTTTTCTCTTTATTTTATGAATAATTATTTGTAAAAGAGGCAACAAAGGTTAAAAAAAAAGGGCAAGGAATCCAAAGCGATTATATATTAGGCTGACAGCAAAAATTCACAACCCACAGAGCTTCTCTGTTAGGCAATAATATGTTCCCCTGATTTTAGATGCTTGGATAGAGTACAGAGGAAGATTTAAGGAAGTATCATCAACTCATGGGAAGCTTACAACATCTTTCTATTTGAGAAGAATCTGAGAGGTTTCCAGCATGCTGATGGCAGGCACATTTCAGACACAACATTACTGCATTTCATTTAAAAATAAAAGCTCTTCTATACATTAAGATACAGGCTTAGAACAGCAAACTCTTGGTTAAAACATTAAAGAAAGATCCCACCTAAACTCTCTGTGACAAAAACTAGTCAATTTGTTGTTAGTGTCAATGCCTGAGTCAATGCCTGAGTCCAATTGTGATTGAATGATCACAATACAAGATGGTTAAAAATGTTCTTGACCTGTTTTTTACTAAATAATTCCCTAGATAAACAATTCTGGGCAATAGTTCAGTAGGTAGCATAGACAAAGGAATATTCCCAGTAGAGACTAAGAATCCTTCTGTCCTGGAGTCAGCTTAACAATTCATATCATGCCAGGTGGGATTGGAAAATGAACACGGACATTGTTACTTTGCTTACACAGATGTAACCTGACAAAATTTTTAGCACATCCCCAATGTAGATTTATTTTAAACTTTCCTGTCTAGTAACTGACCTTATCTTCCATTTGTACTACAGAAAATTTCAGATCTTCTGTGAATATGTAAGTAGCACCTGAAAATAGTAGTTAAAGTTGCTGATAGTTAAGATGCTTCTGTTGGAGGAAAAAAGATCTCTTGATCTCAAGGGATCTAACTACGTCATTAAGCTAATGTCATTTAAGTATGATAAAAACCAACATTTGTAATTCTGCCACCTGCAGCAGAATTGTATTTCAAAAAGAAGATTCAAACAGTAGCATGTCTGCTAGTATGTGCTAAATAATTTGCTTTCTCCACTGACTGACAACCACGTATTTTTACTGAATTATTTCCTAGACAGCCTAGTAAGAGGCCTGTGATTTCCATTATTCATTTCTTTTTTGAGCTGATAGTCAGTAGACAGGAACTCCCATGGCTGTCTTCATTTTGAGAATAAATGAATGATAAAAATGGGATTTTTCTTTGTCCTACGCACAAAGGCTGTTTTCCCTGAACACAAGGGCAAAGGGATCTCGCTTTTAGTTTCTCTGGTCGTCTTCTCAGTCAGCTTTGCACTGACAGAGCACTTCTTAGAACCAGGTGCATGACTGTTTTTCATCCTGCCTTTTTGTCCTCATGAGTGTGCATTCTTCCAAAAAGCCTTAATGTCTCTTCACTTTCAACCAGTCAAAGAGAAACCTCTTGCAAAGTGTAGATCATCTCTGTCCTGGCTCTGACATTTGACTAAATTTTTTGGGAGTTGTCTAGTTAATTTTTATAGTTGTCAATTTTTGAAAAAATTTTACTTAATGTGTGTATTTAAGATGGAAGAAGGTTTAACTAGACGTGTTTTGTATAAACTGAGTTTGTGATTGGATGTTGATCAAAGACCTATTCCCAGAAACCAATGATACCTTTTAGTACAAGAAATCTCTATATGCCTCTCATTATTTCCTGTGATTAGTCATGATGCAAGAAAGCCATTGCAAGTTTGAAGATAGCTTTTCTATGTCTGATCATTAGAAATTCTTCTGAAGAGTGATGTTTTTCTGATGGCTCAGCAGTTAGCTGAAGGACCTGATGATGACCCAACTCTGGACAGCTTGAATTATTACCCCAGTAACTGTACAAGAGTTGAGCCCAGAAATGATATGACCTAAAGAATAATCATCTATTAAATTGGACTTCTCCCTGGGAGCCTAAGCCATGAGGAGTATGTGTAATTGTCTAATCCACATGGTAGTCACATTACCATTTCAAAGAATATCACAGAATCATCAAGGTTGGAAGACATCCTCAAGACTATCTGATCCCCATCCCTGGAAGTGTTCAAGGCCAGGCTGGATGGCAGTGTGAGCAACATGGTCTAGTGAAAGGTGTCTCTGTGCATGGCCAGGGGGTTGGAACTAGGTGATCTTGAAAGTCCCTTCCAACCCAAACCATTCTACAATTCTATACTTCTATGGTCATCTAATCCAACTGTTGACCTGGCACCACCATAATCACCCCTAAACCATATCTCCAAGTGCCACGTCCAGATGCTTCTTTAACACTTCCTGAAACAGTGGCTGTCCCACATCCCTGAGCAACATATTCTAATGTCTAACCACTCTTTCAGTAAAAAATGTCCCATGGTGCAGCTTGAGGCCATTTCCTCTCATTCTTTCACTTGAGACATGGCAGAAGAGTCTGACCCCTCAACTCACTATAACCTCCTTTCAGATAGTTGTAGAGAGTGATGAGGTCCTCTCTCAGCCTCCTCTTCTCCAGACTAAGCAAATTCAACTCACTCAGCCCCTCCTTATAAGTTATATTTTCTAGACCCTTCACTAGCTTTGTTGCCCTTCTCTGGACACACTCCCGCACCTCAGTCTCAGACCATCAATCCAACCTGTCCAGATCCCTCTGTTGAACCTTTCCACCCTCCAGCAGATCAAGACTCATGCACAACTTGGTGTCATCTGCAAACTCACTGAAGGTGCCCTTGATCCCCTCATCCAGATCATCGATAAAGATGTTAAATAGGACTGGCCCCAAAACTGAGCTCAGGGGAACATCACTTATGACTGGCCACCAACTGGATTTAACTCTATTCACAACCACTCCCTGGGCCCAGCCACCCAGGTACTTTTCACCCGGCAACCATGTCCCTATGCAAGCCATGAGCAGCCAGTTTCTCCAGGAGGATGCTGTGGGAGGTGGTGTCAAATACTTTATTGAAGTCTGGATAGACAACATCCACAGCCTTTGCCTCATCTACTAAGCAGATCACTTTGTCACAGAAGGAGATGAGGTTGGTCAAGCAGGATCTGCCTTTCATGAACTCATGTTGGCTGGGCCTGATCCCCTAGCTGTCCTGCATGTGCTGTGTGATCACACTCAGGATGATCTGTTCCATAACTTCCTAAGTACCAAGGTCAGGCTGACGGGCCTGTAGTTCCCCAGGTTGCTCTTCCAATCCTGCTTGTAGGTGGGTGTTACATTTGCTAATTTCCATGTAACTGGGACTCCTGTGGTTAACCAGGACTGCTGGTAAATGATTGGAAGTGACTTGTCAAGCTCTTTGTCCAGCTCCCTCATTACTCTTGGGTGCATGCCATCTGTGCCCATAGATCTGTAGATGTCATAGCAGGTCATAAACCATTTCCTACTGGATTATGGGGGCTTCAGGCAGCTCCCTGTCACTAACTTCCAGCTCTGGGAGTGGGTATCCTGAAGACAACTGGTTTTGGTATTAAAGACTGAGGCAAAGAAAGCATTGAGTACCTCAGCCTTTTCTTCATCCCTTGACACTATGCTACCCTCTGTATATAGTAAAGGATAGAGAATTTCCTTAGCCCTCCTTTCGCTGCCAGTATATTTATAGAAACTTTTTTGTTGTCTTTAACCTCAGTGGCCAAATCAACTTCCAATTTGGCTTTGGCAATTCAGATTTCTCCCTACATAACCTCACAACATCCTTGTAGTCCCTCCAATTACCTGCCTCTTCTTCCAGAGGTGATATACTATTTCTGTTTTTTTCCTCTAAGTTCCAACCTAAGTTTTTTGTTTAATAAGGACAGTCTGATTAAATAAAGCCCTTCTGGCTTCTCCTGCAGTGCATGGGGACTGCCTGCTCCTGTGCCTTTAAGATTTACTTCTAAAAGCATGGCCGGCCTTCCTGGCCTCTTTTGCTCTTCAGGAATGACTCTCAAGGGACTCTGTCAATCAATCTTCTAAGCAGGCTAAAGTCTGCCCACCAGAAGTCCAAGTGGCAGTTCTGCTGACATCCCTCTAACTTGACCCAAACTTGAAAAATCCATCATTTTGTGTTTGCTATGCTCAGAAATTATTAGCTATGAACCGGCTTCACGAGCTTTCAGCAGATGGACCCTGGGAAACCTGTCTGACCCTGAAGGCCATGTAGGCATCTGCCATTGGGGGAGTAAGAAGAAGAACAATGCCTGTAACTTGCATGGGGGCTGGGAAGAGTTCTTTATCACAAAACTCTCATGATTTCCTCTGTCTTAAAAGTTATTAATACTAGGACTCCCAGTAATCAGAAATTGAATGGCTCATTGCTTCCACAGTCCTAAATTTGGAAGAAATACTCTAGGCAAGCAAGTCAGCAAGTCCTTTGGCTCCACACTGAATGCAGGATACCCACAGAAAGGTGTTGGAAGTGCTGCAGAATTAGTTAACCTATATGCCCCTAAAGATAGAACAGAGATACTAGATACTCTTTAATAAATGGTCTCCACTTGGCATATGCTTTATTTATGGCATGACGGTCACATTTATTCAAAATAATTTAGATGCTGAGACATCCAAGTCAGGATCATCATCTTCTAGGGTCAGAGTGGAGAGAGATAGCAAGGCAGAAAATTCTCTAGAGAACTGAAATCTTTAACAGTCTCATTTGGTAGCTTTCCCTTACCACAGAAGTAACTTGAAGAATCTGTGTTTTGAACTTTAGTATTTTTTAATTGCTTAAAGATAGATAAAAAAAAGGTTTTATCATAGCATAAGGCTTGAGTAGGTGGCCAGTAAAAACAAAGGCTTGTTGTGTGCATTAGATCTTGAAGCTTGTAAACTGTAGTTGTTAGACCCCCAACCTGAACTCAACACACATAATTTAGATCATTCTCAAAAATATAGATGGAACTTCCCAGTATTACCAAGTTAATTCTCAGTTAGGGGAAGTTTACTAACATATTAAAGCACAGAAGAGAATGTACCTCTGAATCCACTTTAGAAATATCTGGTTTTCTTCTCTGTGTAGGATAGCTGTATTCTCATCAGTTTAACCCACAGGTATCAATGTAACATTTCTTCTATTAATTCTTTATATCTTTATTTAAAAGATCTACTTTTTATGTAAGTCTGTTTGTGAGATTTGGATCTTTGAATTAAAGAGCTACAAGCTGCACATTAAATGTAATTAAATGTAATTTAATGTTTGAAGTCAGGTCTAGTTTTACTTTTATATTTTTAAACTAAGATTCTGAACTACTACAGGCAAATATTTTTTACTCCTAACTTTTTAATTCTACTACTACTCACATTTTGAATTTGGCCAGTTACAGCTGACAATGTAATGTTAGAGATATTTACTTATTGCAATATTTTTCTGATTTTTAAATGTGGGTGAAGTCTGCTATTTCAGAATATTTTAATTAGCATACAAGACAAAATACTATACAAGATAATTGTATGTCCTATCATTAATAAACCAACTTAATAGACTCTGATGATTTTATATTCATTAATTCTTTAACATGCAAAGTAATGCATACAGCATACTCCTAGCTGGTATCTTGTTCCTTGACTTTGTGTTGTCAATACAAGAAGGCTAAAATTGTTTTGACAGATATGAGGTGTGGCATGGTCTTTCTTCCTGATTAGTTTACTGCTATTTTTAATATTGATATAAGAATTTTCAGCCTGGACTTCTCAGTATTTTGCCAAGGTTTTATTTATCAAATATTTCATCAACAAACTGCTAGAAAAGAAATGTCAGCTGAGCAAACCTAAGTGCAGGACTACTCAGATCAAATACGGAAGAGAACAGAAGTGAGTATCCACATCTGAGAGGTTTTCATCTTTGCTGTTGTTGTTACCTACAGTTAACTTGCACTACTCCTGAATCATGACATCACTTTTACCATAAGCAGGTGGAGAAAATGGTCAACAATTTGAATGAGTTGTACAAATTTAAACATATTCATGACTGATAATGCATTTGAATGGATCTCTGATCTGACAGTTCCCTGGAGGTAAAGCATTATGTGCAATGAAAAATTATTTCTTAAAGAAAAATTATGTGCAAGGAGCAGAGCAAAATGAACAGTTGGTAAATATTTGAAACATTACAGGGCTGCAAAACTTTGATTATTTTTATTCTTTAGGTATCTGCTTGGCTTGTGTTTAGCCAAGGCAATTTTCATATTGAGAAACAGCTGCTGTTCATACAAAATACCTGAAGAAAAATAATTGGTTCTATGCCAACTGCAATACTTTTTTCAGAGTGTACTTCCAAAAGTGTGTTATTAGCATAGTGAGTTAAAGGTAACCCAGAGAGGTAGGTGGCAAGGAATTTTGCCCATATAATATAAAAAAACCCACAAAACAAAACCACTACAACAACAAAAAAAGCCCCTCAAATCAATATCATATATATATATGTCTTCTTTGATGTTTTCAGAAGCATGGTATATGATAAAAAGTTAGTAAATATCTGACTTTTTCTGAGAACTAGCCAATGTTTTCTGAGGTGTACTATGTTATTTGAAACTTTTAAATTGGCAAGATGGGTAAGTGTATGTTTAATGAAAGGTTATAATTATTTTTCCGTTTTAATTTTTCTGGCTTTTTCATATTTAAAATGTATTTTTATGCAAACATTTCAATTTTTTTCATCTGTAGCTTGGAAAATCTTGTCCATTTTAGTAATATACTTGCCCTCCTCAGGGCAAAATCTGTTTTTGTGTTTGTAATAATCCTCTGGTGTGCAGAACTTGGACTTTGTGCTTTATGGTATAATATCTCAAAGAGCACAGATGTGGAATCCAACTCATGAAATGAAAGCAAGAATCAAATTCTGTTTTCTTTTACATCCAGACACCTCAGTAAAGCCTACAAAATGAATTACATGAGTGAAAGCAAATTTTATCAGTAGCAAATTGTTTTAGGGTGGCATTCTGACCTGACTGGATTACAGCTGCTCCCTCCTTGGATGCATCTAATACTGATGGATCACCTAATTTGGTTGAGAGAGGCTCACGTTAAGTTACATAGCTGATCCCTGCAGTTAGTATACTACTGGTTGCCTGTAATAAAGTAATCTTACATTACTTATATATTACATTACATATATGTGGCTAAATGCCACACCTTGATTCTACACAGTGCAGTGGAAGCAAACCAGCAGTGCTGAAGAAAACTAAAGGTCCCACAGGTGTGGTATTCTTCCTCAATTTCTGACAGCAGATGCTCAGGAAGAGTATTAGAACAAAAAAGCATATAATGATGCTTCTCACACATAATCTCACATCTTCTAGTGATTCTTGACCTAGATTATTTGTATTTGAGAGCACTTCGGGTTTTGTTCCATAATTTTGTCATTTAATCCTGTTATATTTTCAATACGCACTGCCTGCTCTGAGAGGAATTTCCTTCCTTTGTAGTTACTACAAAAGATTTGAAGCTACTCTGAGAACAATTCTGTGTCAATGATCTATTTATGTCCTGTTTAGGTCTATCAGATGTTCACATGTGTGTATAGAGCTGTAGGTGGGAACAGAGAAGCTTTGTCTGTCAAAGTTCCTGTCAGCGTTTCCTTACTGAAAGGCTGTCAGTACTTCCTTACAGAAGAAATAGTGTGGCTGCCAAAGATACTAAAATCTGTCAGTAACAGCTATTACTAAAGGATGATGTTGACTAAAGCTTAAGAATATGTGTAAAAGCGTGATCTGGATATTTTCAACTCATTTCTTTAATACTTTTCTCACATATCCTTAATGGAATAAATTACTGCACTTAACATCATAAAAATAAGAATGGGAAACAGCAAATATTCCATGCTTTAAACAGTGATCTGCAATATATGAGGACATGATGTTTGTAAATAATACTTTTTTTTAAAAAAATAGAAAAATTGCCATTTCTGGCATTTGTCATACTAGCCTTTAGTTTTAAAAAGACTCTGTTATGTTAGGAAATAAAGAAATGGAAGACCATCATAACTGGCATATGTATGAGATAAAAAGTGAAAATTTGACTAACAGATAGTTGTATAGAAAACTCTAAACTTTGATTAAACTAGACTACTTTGTAGCAGGCTTTTTTCATACATTAACAAGAAGGCATGGCTAGAGAGGAAGAGCAGCTGGGGGTACATTGAATCTTGACTATTCAGTGTTGGCACAATATTCAACACATACCATTACAGTTTAGCACATCCTTAATCTGTCATTATTGCTAGGGAACTGCTTTGAATTATCTGGTCAGCCAGCATTAGATAAAAAGAACTTGATATAGTAACTGCTTCAAAATCCTTTTCAATATCTAAGGGTTGCCAAGCTAGACTGAAGTGAACGATCTGAGGGATTATAGGAATTTCTAGGGAATTTAGACTTTGAACAATGAGAGAAAAATGTATTCCAAGTCTGAAAATATTGATGTTACTTAGTATTTTCTTATCTCAATGCATTTGCTAGTTCTGAGTTTTTTGCTACATATCCCTGGTATCACAGTGAGCATGTGATGCTTGCTATTTTAAAACCAAACTCTATGTTTAATACTATAACTTACATTTTATATCCTTGTTGTGTAACTTTAATATAGAATGTAGACGTTTACACCCCTCCCCCCCCCAAAAAAATTTGTAAATACACTGTCCCGGTCTCCCCCTTCCTTTGTTCCCACTTAGTTCCTCCCACAAGTGTCATCCTCTCCCACAGTTTTCCAGCCTTCGGGTCCCTCCACCCACCTCCCATATATGTATGCTAGCCCCTCCCCTTCTTCTGGAACCTTCCCTGTCCATCCAAGTTGTACAGTCCCTGATTGGTTTGAGTAGAAGGCCTCAGGCTTCTGCTCATGCCTGTCATCCCTAAACCCTGCCTTCCCTTATCCCTGATTGGTCCCTTCCCCGTCTCCTCCCCTTGGATGCGCCCCCTATAAGAGTCCATGTCCTGAGCTGCTCGGGGCTCTTATGGGTTGGTTTTCCTGAGGCACAGACCTCCAATAAACCGTTCCTGTTTCTACCCATCCCCGAGAGTCATCTTTTGCCTTCTTTGTCGGGCAGTTAGCTCACTGGTCCTCCTCCAGGGACGCCAGCTAGGGTCAGGCGAACTAGCCACACTCAAGAAGCCCCTTCGGGGTGTGAGGTAGGGCGTACCGCCTAGTTGGCAGCCCCTGAGTTGTCGGGTGGCCCGAGTTCTCCTGTGGAGAGCCGTTTGGTCGCCTGGTGCCCTATCACTGCTCGTTGCCCCTTGGCGTGGCTGCTGGCCCCAAACCGCCCCCCCCCCAAAAAAAACCCCAAACAACAAACTAGAAATCTTGTGGTTCAGAGCTTCTCAGCTTCACTTGGCACATTCCTAGTCAGTCGGTTTCCTACAGGATCAAAACTGGGCACTAGCACACGCTCAGAAGTATAGTGGGATGGACAGCTAGCTATTCATTTCATCTTTAATCTCTTGTGTGACCCAGTTGAAAAGTGTTCAGAAAANAGGCACAGACCTCCAATAAACCATTCCTGTTTCTACCCATCCCCGAGAGTCATCTTTTGCCTTCTTTGTCGGGCAGTTAGCTCACCGGTCCTCCTCCAGGGACACCAGCCAGGGTCGGGCGAACTAGCCACACTCAAGAAGCCCCTTGCGGGGTGTGTGGTAGGGCGTACCGCCTAGTTGGCAGCCCCTGAGCTGCCGGTTGGCCCAAGTTCTCCTATGGAGAGCTGTTTGGTCGCCTGGTGCCCGATCACTGCTCGTTGCCCCTTGGCGTGGCTGCTGGCCCCAAACCGCCCCCCCCCCAAAAAAAACCCCAAACAACAAACTAGAAATCTTGTGGTTCAGAACTTCTCAGCTTCATTTGGCACATTCCTAGTCAGTTGGTTTCCTACAGGATCAAAACTGGGCACCAGCACACGCTCAGAAGTATAGTGGGATGGACAGCTAGCTATTCATTTCATCTTTAATCTCTTGTGTGACCTAGTTGAAAAGTGTTCAGAAAAAGGCTTAGTAGTTCCATAAACCTGACATTAAATTTAAAATGTTGAAAAACTAACCAACAGTAATGAACAAAACCTCAGAATATTTTAGGAAGTGTTTTGTAACTTCAAACAAATACAAGACTCTAAACCATTGTCCCAGAGGATACTAATCATAGCCAATATGTTTTAAGCTTTGAAATATTGTTTAGCCTATCCCTTTTAAGAGATTCCTTTTTACTTGTCTGTTCCTAAGATTCCTTATATCTTCTATGCGGTCACACTTCCTCCTTCCTCTACTGAGCAGTTTTTGGTTTGTGAGCATTTCGTGCTTATTGATTTATTGCTTCATACTCCTTAATTAGCCACACTGCCCTTCCATGCCTGTAGCTACCCCCACGCCTTGCCCTCATCCTTCTTCAGCCCTGGCTAGTCTGCCGCAGGACACCGGATAGGCGGGGGCCCTTCCAGTCAGGAGACCTCCGAGTCAGGAGGCCCCTTTCAGAAGGTGCCTCAGGGTTTGCAGAGGGGTCAGTGTGCCTCTGCACTCCCTCGAGGGAGGCAGTGAGCTAGTGAAACGGAGGACGAAGAAGTTGTGCCGACTCTTCATAGTTGTATATAATACAAATTTATTCACTCCAGAGGCATCGAGCCTCGTGAAGGGTCCAAGCTTGTCAGAGACAACCAGGGAAGAGCCCTTCCCATTTCCGGTTTACGGTTCTTATAGGGGGCTCCAGCCAATGGGAAGGGAGGAGAAGGGAGGGGACAAACCATCTGGGGTGAGGGGCGGAGGATATGACAGAACATACCAAGTAACAGAGCAATAATATACAGAAAGAAATACATGCTAATTACACACCACCACACATGCCCCCTTCTTTCTTAAACTCTTGTTGAGATCAATTTCAATTAAAGATGGGCTTGTGGCATAGAATTCTGGTCAGGATATTGAGTAGGCAAATTTTAGAGTTTGTGTTCAGGTTTGTGGGTTAGGGACTTGCTTCTCTTTAACCATATCCATGGAAGCCTCTCTTTCCTTTGAACATTGATCTAAAAACTTGACATTAAATGAATGTGCCTTAAGTATAAGTATATATATCTATCTAAGTATAATGGTTATGCATCAAAAATTCCAGAATGAGTTATTTACTAAATCATAGCTATGAAATTCCATAAATTCCAGGATGAGTGATTTACTAAATCATAACTATGAGATTACTAATTTCACTTTTATCTTTTTTTCTGGGTTGAGAGATTACAGAATACAGCACTCTTGTATTTATTCCTCAAATTCAGTATTTGTGTTTCTGTAGCCTTATTCCCAGTAACGGACCAATACTGAAAGAAACCCAGTGTTGCTGAAAACCAAACAAGTATTCCTTTGTCTGAGCATCATGCTAGATTATCTTCCTCATTCTTGTAGGACCCATTCTGTTTCTTTCCTGATTGATTTGATTTTTATGGGTTTTGGATAAACATTTTCTGGTTCACTGCAGTTTGAAAGAGGTAGCTCAGCTGTCTTCACTACATTCTATTTTCTCCTTGTTTCTTTTAGGCTTTTATTTATTTCCCGTATTCTGTATGAGATGGCTTTTCTTTTGTGGAGACATGGAGTCTCAATGTGTTTTCTTCTTAATTGGAGCTGCAAGCATCACAAAACTTTATATCAAGATTAAAAGAAACTCCCTATGTTACAGCCATGTTACAGCTAAGCCTCTAAGCAATGTCCCCAGCTGACTTCAGTGAGTCTTCTAATGACAAGAGAAACATTTTTTTCCTAATAGTGCCATTTTACAGATCCAGTTTAAAGTAAAGTAAATTAGCAACTTAGAGGAGAAAGTAACCGTATAACCAACTTCTATGAAGAAGTGAAGAAGAAAGGGACAGGAACTTGTGAATCATGGTAGGGAAAGAAAGTAGGGAATTTAAAGCACTTTATAAGTTCTTAAAGGTTCACAGTATAGACTCAAACTATGTGTTCCTTCTTAAAAAAGAAGAAAAGCTTTACCTTTGTCATTCTATCTATTTATTTTCTATTAAATTGAATCAACTTGTGATGAGTTTACTGTCTATTATCACACTGTCTCTGAAGCTCTGACTACTCTCGAGGAACTAAGTCTGAGAGAGAATTCCATCCTCTCTCAACTTCTTATAAACCCCCAGCCTTTTTGCTGGTGGGGTAGTGTGAGGGACAGAAAAAGTCTTGACATTGTGTAAATGCTGCTCATCAGTAACAAAAACATCCCTGTGTTATCAACACTGTTTTCAGCACAAATCCAAAACACAGCTCCACACTAGATGTGAAGAAAACTAACTCTATGCTAGCCAAAACCAGTATGGATGTGCTTCTGAAATTTGTCTCTCCTTAGGGTCAATTACCTCCCTTGAGTGGTGAGGTCCATGTTTAAGTGAAGTAGAAACTTACAGATCAAGTCTTCTCCTGATTCCAGGTGCCTTTAAGTGAAGAAAAAACATTCTTTAAAAAGGAGGTAAGAGTAGAGCCGACCTTATTAAATATAGATCATTATTTAAACTGGAATGAGAGGCTTCTCCTTTGCTTCCTCCATCTGAAGAATTTTTCTTTCTCCCTTTAGCCCCATGGGGCAGCAACATCAGAGGGCTGGTCTTCTAGTCTGTCAAGCTTATTAACCCACTGATCATATCTCTCTCCTGGGAGAGAGACCTCCTCTCTCTATTAAGAAATATTGGTGGAAGCTTCTTCAGACAGAGTTTTGCCCACAGTTTTGGCAGTGAAGATCAAAATTCAAAATAATCTCAACAAAATAAAGAAATAATCCAAAATAAATAGGGTGGGATTCAGTGAAGAATCTCTTTCTATTTCTTAGAAAAAAATAATAAACAGCATACTAAGTAGCCTTAAATGTTGAAAATAGGGCCTGGAATTTATGGGAAAAAAAAGTCCCACCCTTACTATGGGAAAAAGCAAATTTTTAGCCTAGTATTACAAACACAAGCAACATGAAAAATCACCTGCCTCTGCTCTTCATTACTGACAAAATGCCAGCTGGAGAGGTGCACTCAGTCCTTGATCATCACAGTTTAAGAAACAATGGATTTGGGAAGAGCCAAAGAACTGCAAAACAATTAAAAGGACTAGCATATGTGTGTTCAAAAGGAAGATTGAATAAGGTATTTTGGCTTAAGAAAAGCAGCTTAGAGAAGACTTTTTAAGAGCATTCAAGTATACAAAAAACTAATGCAAAGAAAGGAAGAGAAACATCTGTTTTTCTATTCTTTCTTACTCAGGATAGAACAAGGAACAATGGCTTTAAGCTATAGCAAGGAAGATTCAGATACTAGGGAAAATGTTCTTTCAGTAGGGCTGGAGAAGCACTGGAACAGATATTTTAATAGGGTATGAAATCTTCATCTCAGAATGCTTATAAAATAGGTGAACAATCTGCCTGGAGAAGGATGAGAGAGTAACTGATAATGGATGGTATTGGACCAGGAAACCTCTGAAGATCCCTTACAGTCCTACTTTGTGCCTTTCTCTTGATTGTGTATCTAACTGATATACAAAATTGCATCAATTAGAAGTATGTAATTAAAACTTGAAAAATAAAGCAATTCATCTGATTATAAAACTTACTTCAAAGAGGGACACACGCATAGGATTCGCTTGTGCTCCTACTTATAAACTGGCATTCTAAATCCACATAACGCTTGGATCACAGTCCATATACACACTATTCTGAGAGACTTAATTTAATTTGTCTGAACAAAAATCAGTTCCCTCTCATCCAGTGATATAATCAAAAATATGAGGGAAAGAAAATAAGTGCAATGTAGTATTTTCACTAATTTTTGACTGCCCATCCATAAGATGTGCCATTCTATTGCACAAAGTAAAGTTCAAAAATCCAGTGTAACATAACTGACAAAACTGCAAAGAAAAGACATGACTGTTCCATCTAACTTTCTATTTCCCCTCATCTTGTGACAAGGTTGTTTTCTTTTTGAGAACAACTTTTGATCTGATATTTCAAAAAAGACATGTTCATATTTTCAATTTCTAGGTACTGTACTTATTCAAGACTCATCTAGAATAATAAAGACCCATGTTACTCCTTGACATGCTGACCCTATTGTCTCATGATAGGTAAGTACACAGTTCCATAGACTAATGCAAAAATACACCAAAGAAAATGTATACTTGTACAGGAGCAAACACACATCCTTGAGATGGGTGAAAGACTAAATGATAGATATTATTTATCTATCATAAGGACATTAGACCCCGAACACTGGCAGCATTGGCTAGTGTTCTACAGTACTGTACTGTAGAATACACAGGATATTTGTGGATGCTGTCTTTGGGAAAGCTTTTGTTTCTATGTTAGCATTCAGAATGTCTTCCATCTTCCACCTCCTACACCTCAAGCTTCCTACTGGCACAGGGAAGTTTTAAAATGCACTTGATAGCTATGTTTTATTGTTCAAAATACTGATCCCAAAATACTGATAAGTTAGTACACTCAGTATTACACTGTTGTGGAACAACTGGGTCTTTCAGAGACAGGACTGGTTAAATACTTGCTGTCAAAACTTTTTCTCCAAATTAATTAAGAATTGGAACTGTATTTCCAAATCTCATGAGAATTCTACATTCACGAGAAATAAAAATCTTTTCTATTTTGTTGCAATCATCAGCATTTAAACCACTTTGTCCATATCAGTCTGGGGAATTTTAATTATGCTGCCTACATCCCCATTAAAAACATTCTGGGAAGGCATGTTCTTTGCTCCACAAAGAAGACTTCAGCCTTTTAAAAACAGCTGACAAAATAGTGAGATGCCTTTGCATTGATTGTTTCACTAGGACTATAAATGTCATAACAGGGAAATGGGAAGCCAATTTGAAGTGGGATGCCATAGGAATTCTTTCTGATCTTGTAGGTTCCAGGACAGGTACTTTGTGGACTTCAGTATCTCTTAGACTGGGACTCAGTAGTGACATATCCTTACTTTTGCATTGGCAGTAGACAAAGGTGATTTGGAAAAATGGAGATCTAGGGTCAGATGGAGTTAAACCAAGTTTGAGAAAGACAAAACATGGTACATCAAAGTCAATGGTGCAACAATGGACAAGAAGGTATGGGCTGTATCATGTTACCTTCTCTACACAGGCTTTGAAAATTCCATGCTGATACAACTGCAAATTCTACTTGAATTAGAACATCAAATTTAGCATATTTATGCATTGCATATACATTTAGCATATTAAAACTGTACGATTTTTCCCTGATGTTACAAGAAGGAGGCTCCACCTTTTTCCAGGCAAGGGTGGGCAAGAGACCCCTGCTCTGAAAGAAGTATCAAAAGAAGGAAGAGGGTTGCATCTCAGATTATCTCCCAAGAGCAGGAACTGAGTTCGGAAAAGCATCAGATCTCTTATTTGGGTTTGGATCTGCAGGCTGAGCCAAAAACTAAGTAACAAGGGTCAGAGGGAAGTGCTTTATTCTCATTAGACTACTACAGGAAATGAAGAGAAGATTATGGTAGAAGCGGTAGTAGTTGAAAGAGGGTATCAAAAAGTCAAATGTACTTAAAAAGGAATAGTTCCATGAAGCTTTCTTGTGGCAAAGAAAGTCAGTGGCATCCTAGCTACATTAAGAAGACTGTTGCCATTAGTTCTAGGAAGATGATCCTTCCACTCTGCTCAGATTTGGTGAGACACATCTGGCATGCTATTTCCAGTCTTAGGATTCCAAGTACAGGAGAGAAGTGGGTACGCTGCTGTGAGTGCAATGAGAGACACAGAGATGACTGAGAGGTTGGAGCATTTGGAAAGGCAGATTTTTAAAGATTGGAGAAGATTTATATGCATATATCAATGTGTAGATCAGGGCTAATAAAGAATCTGGAGCTAGACCCTTCTCAGTGGTATCAAGGGAAAAAGCAAGAGGCAATGGGCATAAATTCAAATATAGGAAATTCCATTGAAACATAGAAAATACTTTTTTTTACTGTGAGAGTCATCAAACAATGGAACGGGCTGCCCAAATAGGTCTTGAAGTCCTCATTCTTGGAGACATTAAAAACCTGATTAGATATCATTCCAGCTAACATCCTCTGCCTAACCCTGCTTTGAGCGGAGATGGGACTAGATGGACTCCAGAGGTCCCTTCCAGCCTCAGCAATTATGTGCCTCTGTGAATTACACTTCTTGCCCCGAGGGTAATGGAGACATCTTATGCCTTCGTTGTCATAGAATTGTCCTTGCAGTTATGCCAACATGGTAGGATGCCAGTATGAACTTAATCAGATTTTAATGCTAAGTAATCAAAGAACACATTTGTCATTTTAAATATTGGATTATTCGGATTGTTCAGACTACTAGGAAGATAAATGAATTCAGAGGCTGAAACTCAGACCTCAGTTCAATACATGTGGATATTCCTGACAGCATGATTTTGCATTGTAGAAAACAACTAACATATCCTTACATATTAACAAACTTAGTAACTGCAAAACTTCGAACACTGCTCTGATCTTATACAAAAATCAATGAAAAATATATAGTACTCTTAAAATATATGTACTGGACTTACTGCTGTGGTGTACATATAAGGAAAAAGAAAAAAAATTTAAAATTAGAGATCTGAAGAAAACAAAACAGTATTTATATTTTTCAAAGATTCAATAATCTATAAATCAGAAATGTTGAGTAATACAGACTTGAGTACTTTTAGCCAAAGAATCTTAAAGACTGAGCTTCTAAGGGCAGAGGATCCATCTATTATTTGCAGGCGGAGTTTGCAACACCAGCAAAAATTATTTGATAGTTAATAGAGGTTTAAAGGAGGTTGCAGAACTCAGAAATATCCACTGTTATAATCTGCAAGTCTCCTTCCAGCCCAATATGGCCCAATATGGTTTGAAGAGAAGAAATGCATTTCTTTACAGACACCAAAACTTGGAAACTTGGTTAAAACTGACTTTTTAGATATTCATTTTACAAAATTCTGCATCCAGCATAATTCCAGAGATGTATATATGTTAAGAATGTTACAGTTTATATGAGATTAGGCTTTGTGTCTGTAGTGTTAAAATGGTATTAAATTTTAGATTATTGGTGATTAAATAAATGATTGTGCAGCATGTGTAGGTGACACACCATAAAAAAAATTGTTTTATATATCCATACGCACCCCCACAGAAAAAGATAGGCATAGGAAAAGGCTTAGATAGATACAGCTGGGGGCATATTTCCTGGTGGTAGAAATTTATAATTAAAATTAGAAGAAATACATGCAAGGAATGAAATACTTTACTTTCTTGAATAAGAATTCTTTAGGGGATAATTCTTATGAAGGTTTATTAATTATTCTTTTATAAAATCATTCAAATTGGAAAAGATCTTTAAGATTGTCAAGTCCAATCACTAAGCCAACACTGCCAAGTTGACCACTAAACCATATCCCTAAGTGCCACATCTACATGTCTCTTGGACACTTCAAGGATTGGTGACTCAATTACTTCCCTGGGCTACCTGTTCCAATTCTTGACAGCCCTTTTCATGAAGATATTTTTCCTAGTATCCAACCTAAACCTCCTCTGGTGCAATTCAAAGTTATTTCCTCTTGTCCTGTTGCTTGTCATTTGGGAGAAGAGACTGACCCCCACCTCTCTGCAACCTCCTTTCAGGTATTTGTAGAGAGTGATACAATCCCCCCTCAGATTCCTTTTTCCAGGCTAAACAACCCCAGCTCCCTCTGCTTCTCCTTGTAAGACTTGTGTTGCAGACCCTTCACCAGCTCTATTGTCCTTCTCTGGACATGCTCCAGCACCTCAATGTCTTTCTTCTAGTGGGAGGCCCAAAACTGGACACAGGATACAAGCTGCAGCATCACCAGTGCCAGGTACAAGAAAACAATCACTTCCTTTGTCCTGCTGTCCATGCTATTTCTGAAACAGGCCAGGATGCCATTGTCCTTCTTGGCCGTCTGGGCACACACTGACTCATGTTCCACTGCTGTCAACCAGCGCCCCCGGATCCTTTTCCACTGGGCAGCTTTCCAGGCACTCTGTCTCCAGCCTGAAGCACTGCCTGGGTGTGACGGTGCTTCTTATGGTTTTATACATTTATAAGGGTTTGATGTATAGTTTTGTTAACGTTTATATATACTATCTGTAAATAGACTGCTCTAGTCTCTCCCCCCCTTTCCCACTTGGTTACTCCTGAAATTGTTATCCCTTCCCTCAGTTGTATCCCCTCCTCGGACCCCTCCTTCACTAATCCATATTTGTACCCCAGCTCCCCCCTTCTTCTAGTCNCCCAGACATCTGCCCCGTGGCCCTCAAAGGTGGCTGCGAGCTAGCCTGGGCTCAAGCAGGGTCTGAGAAGAAGCCATCAGAGAAGGCACGGTAGCACCTGGGGTTGTTGTGACCCAGTGCAGGACCCAGCACTTGGGTCTCGTTGAACCTCATACAACTGGCCTTTGGCCATCGATCCAGCCTGTCCAGATCCCTCTGGTGAGCCTTCCTACCCTCCAGCAGATTAACATTCATGCACAACTTGGAGTTGGCTGCAAACTGACTGAGCGTTCACTTGATCCCCTCATCCAGATCATCAATAAAATTGTTAAACTGGACTGGCCCCAACACTGAGCACTGAGGAACACCACTTGCGACTGGCCTCTGACTGGTAACTCTTTTCAACATCACTTTCTGGGCCCAGTCATCCAGTCAGTTTTTACTCAGCAACTGTGTCCCTATCCAAGCCATGAGCAGCCGTGTTTCTCTACGAGAATGCTGTGAGAAATGGTGTCAAAAGGTTATGAATGTGTATTAATCCAATGTAGCAGCAGATAGGAGAGGAGATGAGTAATTTAATTTGTGAATTTTACAGATAAAATTTATGTAACAAAACCAGAATATAATCCAATTGCTGAAAAGGTAACTTCTCAATTTGGACTCAAAATTGACTCATTACTCGTGAATGGAAATTGACATAGAAAATTTTGTACTTTGCTGTGTATATTTAATCCAGAGAAGTCTATGCCAAATTATGAATATTTAGGAACTAGACTTGCTGAAGTCATCCTGCATTAAAGGAATGGGATTGGGAAAATTAAAGAAATGGACATTATGGTTATTGCTTTTGGTTTAATACCAAAATAAATACAGGGGAGAAACAAGAAAGCAATGAGACAACAGTGAGATGAATCTTTGCAGAGGCTCTGATAAAAATACACTGACCTCATTCTGACATTCAATGGAAACCCCAACCTTTTGTTGTCTGTATGAACCTTTCTTCAACATGTAGCAATTAAATACAAAACAATAGATTTAATATTATATGGTGTTGTTAATATCTCAGTTCAACTGATTTGTTATTACCGTACTAACTTACAGACTATGATTTACAGTAGTTTTTTGTATATATGAAACACAGTTAGAAATTATTTAGAATAGCAGTGGGTCTTCCTGTGCTACTGGGATCAACCAGGAAAACAATTCTAGAAATCTGTATCTATTTACAAAATGGAGAAACACATTCTAAGGAATTGTGAGTTGAGGTCCTGGACCCATTATTTGTCCAAAACCCCTTGTGAATGTAAGCTTTTATATGCTAAGCTCATCACATGAAGCCTGAAGTTCAAAGCCCTACCATCTCTATGCCTCTGGATAGCTGATAAAAAGCTACACTCAGATTGAGAAGATGCCTAATGCAACCCAAGAAGAATGTCATGGAAATGAAAGAGTCTTAAAACCTATCCCTCTTGGAATTTTGACAATCAGCCTGGTAATTATTTTTGGTCTGTCTACATTGCAACTAGGGAATCTGTAAGATGCAAAGGAAGATGGTTGGTGCTGAGGATCTGACATTCACACTGTAAATGTCTCAGAGGGCTTTTCCTAGAAATAGGGTGGTTTCATCCCAGTGACTGAATGCTCACTAGTATTTGGAGCATATTGATGCCTTGGGTTTTTTCTCATATTTTTAGGATTCTAGCTGGCCTGTATAGGCTCACTTAGAGAGGTTTTTACCAGGCCTTTCCTAACAATGTTTGCATTCTTTCCGTAGATAACAGGGGTGGCAGGACAAAATATTGAGGCCCAGAGCTGCTAGAGAAGCTCTGAAAGGGGAGCCTGAGAGTGGCTTTAAGGAAGTAGAAGCTCTTTAGTTGGGCATCTTGAGAACATCGGTTCAAGATGAACTGTGGTTGGGTAACTTGAGGGGGGTAGGCATTAGAAGCTTAAAAATGTAAGGGGATCATATGATTAGGCAGTTCTCATTCTGGTTCTGGCTCTCTGGCTCTCTCTCTACTTCTTTCTCTCTCTTGCCTTCACTCCTGGACCCTGGAAACTCCCATTAAAGTACAGTTCTTCTTTTCATCATTATTAATTTGTTTTTGCAGTTTTTGTCTCCTCCTCTGATTTCAGGCAACATATCAGGACCACACCTTCCAGTTCGGTTCCACTCAAAATAAATTTAGTTTGTGTATGCATTATGTGAATCAAAGCACAGTCAATGAGGAAGATTCAGAGACTGTCTTGAAAGGTGCTTTCTCAATATGAATGAAAGCACTAATGTACATTTATCCTTCATCTACTGATGAAGGATACAATCTAGACTCTTTGAAGAGTTGTCAAAAACTGCATGAATGGTAGTGGTGGTAAAGGGCACGGTTTCCATATCTTAGATGACCTGAAGCAGTAGGCAACATCATCAGGTTCCTCTGGTCATCTCATCTGCTCATCTGCTCTCTGATACACTAAGGTGTGAATTATTTTGCCACAGTGGCCCAGTTTACTGTGGGAGAACAAAATCCTTCTCTAAGACAATATCCTGGCAAAAAGGTCAGTTATAAACTTTCATTCTAAAGAGAACAAAAGTTCCTGATTCCTTGGGGAGTAAAAGCAATTCCTCAGTTCCAACTTAGGAGAAAAACATCAGGAAATTCACTGTCGGAGAAGCCGGATCATGTGAACATGTGTTAAAGGATATTCTTTAATTACAAGCCATGTGAGTAACGTTACCATCCTCGAATGGGCAGAGGTCACCAGTATTGAGGCCGTGCTGTTGAAAATGCAACTGCGCTGGGCAGGGCATGTTTCCAGGATGGAGGATCATCGCCTCCCTAGGATCGTGCTCTATTGTGAACTTGCCACCGGCTGCCACAATAGAAGAGCCCCGAAGAGGAGATACAAGGGCTCCTTGAACCAGCACCTCAGTCTTGGCCATATCGACCACCATCAGTGGTCCACTTTGGCCTCAAATCGGGAATCATGGAGACACACCATCTATAATGCTGCTGCCTCCTTTGAAAACTCATGTAGAATTAGCCTTGAGGAGGAAAGACATCACAGAAAGAACCACACCTCGTCAATACCACCCAAGGAGACTTTTAGCTGTGCCTTTTGTTCCCGGCCTTGTCTATCCCGCATTGGCCTTTTTAGCCACCAGCGCGCTTGTAACACGTGTGGGTACAGTCCTTCCCATATCTTCATTTGCGAAGCTTAGGCATGATATATATGGGATTCCTCAGTAGATACAAGCTTTCATTCACTGTTTTTCTGGATGGATCTTCATAGAAAAATGGCACTGTTCCAAGATTGAAAAAACTGGTGGCATGCCCCAAGCCAAAAAACTAGATACATACATAGCCAAAGTGTCAGAGGCTCTTTTTAAGTTCAGGCATTATTAGGTTTGGGTATAAGAAACATTTTGGACTTTAATTTTGACTGTACATACAAGTACTTTCAGTTCATTCTGAAAAAAAGGTGTATAGTTTAAATGTATAACAGTAATTCCTTGTGAGAATGAATGACTAGTAAGAAAAATGAAACATTAATTTGTAACAAGCAATTTCCTTGTCTTGATATTAGAACTTTTATTGCCAAATAGAGCAGGGAGGTACAATTGATTTTTTCACCAATATTTCTTAGCAGCAACAGATGTAGTCAAGCATAACTTCTATAGCTCAGCCATCAGTTCACTTTAACCTGTGATTTAATCCAAGAAATATCAACAGAAGTGTGAATTATTTAAAGACTCCAGGACTGTTTGACAGCAAATACTGCAGAATTGTCACTATGTGGAATATGAACTCATAATCACACAACAACATCTGTATCTTTATTTAGGATTTGGAGAGCAACTTTCATGAGGCCTGATTGTAGTTTAGGAAACTACATGATGAGATTAGTCACATTAATTTCCCACCTAGTGAAGAGGGAGATTCCTACTAAGATTGAGTCAAGGTAGTGTAAAGGGAGAAGTCTGAGATTACTCTAAAATTGTGTCTCTGATGATTAAAAGTGAAGCATAAACCAGTGTGCTCTAATCCTGCTTCCTTCAGGAGAGAAAGCAGGCCATGGAGACTGACAGATATGGAAGCATCTGCTGATGGAGACTGTAGCTAGGGTTATGTGATGATGCACACTCTACAATCAGTTTGCACTTTTTGGTTGGTTGTTTTACAGACCCTTCCATAACTCAGATTAGGTCCCTGCTGCTGTTTAGTTCTGGGGTTTTTTGTATCTCAGATATTGGGCATCACTTTCCTTTTATTTAATTTCTCTTCCTACAACTTTCTTCTTCTTCCTTATCTTCTTTGTGATGAATTGTTTGCCCTTTCATATCCAGTCCCACAGCCCACCACTCAGGGTATGGCATGGAATATGTATGATGGAATACAAATGAAGAGCATGGAGGAGGAATAAACAGGAGTGATTTTTTTGGTTTGTTTTGGGGATTTTTTGGTTGGTTGTTTTAATTGTTTTTTGGTTTGTTTGTTTGTTTGTTTGTTTTAGTTTTTTTGGTTTGGTTTCTTTTGGTTTGGGTTTTTTGTTGTTGCTCTTTGTTTGTTTTATGTTGTTTGTTTTCCAAAGGTGACTGACCCCCTTATGACAATGTCTGTTGCAAGGTTAGTCTTACAAGCCTCCTTCTCCAGAAAGAGAAAGGATTTCCTGCAGGAGAGTAAAGAGTACTTCTAAATAGCCTTCTGGAAGCACTTCTTATTCTCTCAGGATAGGATGCCTCTGGAAAGATTCACCACACTTCAGTGAAGTGAGCCTTTCTTCTAATTACTTTCTACATAAATACTGTAAGCACTTCAATTCAGGGGCTTCCTTTCATGTCTCTAAACACCAAAACCACTTGGCAGTAGTAGATTAAATACATATTTTGCTATTATAATTAATACTATAATTTGGAGCAGAATTAAACCCTGAACTCTTACCTTTTGAAGCCTGCAAGGAATAGATATGTGGTCCAGTCAACCCATAGGATAAACTCCAAGGGTGTATGGAAGGAGAGAGCATCTTCTCCTTTAAGGGTATATGGTCAAGGACCTTTTCAATTGTTATGGTTTGACTCCGGCTAAATGCCGAGAGCCCACATACACATCGAAAATTTCTCAGAGAAGGGGAAAAACCTTCAACTTTTGTGATAAGGATTACAAGCAACTGTTTATTAACTATTTCACAAGCAAAACAGGCTCTAATTTAGAATATTAAGTATTCACTACTACTACTACTAAAATCAGAGCTTAAGAGCTTAAGAATGAGACTCTGGCTACTTAAAACCACAACATCAATGCAAAAAGGGAAAATAAGAAGAGAAGGAAGCCATTAACAAGAACATGCAGAGGCACAAACTTGACAGACAAACATAATGGAGACAAAGACAAGAAACAAACCTGGCCAGTCACGGTAGTTAGTGGGTATTGAGAAGCTGCAATACTATCAGGTACTGTACTATCAGGTACTTTGCAAACCTGATAGTGAATGAAAATGGAGGGGGGTCGATGAAGCTATTCACACTGATGAGGGAATATGCAGGGGAAGGGGGAGCAGGCAGGAATGAAGGGGGAAGCTGACAGAAAGGCACATAAAAAGGGCTGGTTGCAGGTAAAATGGAGCCATTAACATGCTTATCTGATGGAGCACTGCTGCTGATCAGTTTGTCCTGTCTTTTTATTACATATTTTAGTAACCAGCTCTCTGCATGATCTCACCCTCTGTCCCACGTGAGTGAAGGCAAGGTCTGGTGTCAGCTACTGGGGGTCTGGTGTAGGTGAGGGGCTCAGCACTGGCTGGAGCGGGACCATGGTTCACAGCTCACATGCCTGGTGGTGCTTGGAGTGGGGGGCACAAGTGTCTCTATCACCCCTAAGATGAATGTGTATGGGGTGTGCATCTGTCATTCAACAACAAACTCCACACTGGACTCACCAGCACACAGGATGCCCTGTGTTAGAGCAAGAAACTCAGGCAGACAGAGAGTCCATGGGGATGGGTGGGTGGGGGGTGCCTGTGCAATGAGCACGTGAGTCATTTTGCAGCAAGCACTGAGCTAGACCAGCTGGCAAATCCCAGTGGGTAAGAGGGTCTGAGGTCTTGGCAGGGGCATCAAATGAACAGAAAGGCCATGCTGTACTTAGGGAATCTGCAGCTGTGCTTGTGAGCGTGGAAAGTGGTTTGCAGTGCCCACACAAGTGACCGTAGTTTCTGCCAGCCCCAGGGGAGGAGGCAACAGTGCTCTCTGTGCTTCTCTCTGATGTTAGTCCTATGTGTAGGCACAGCTGAAGGTGCAGCATCTTCGTGCAGCCAGCCATGTCCATGTCCTGGGTGTGCCCTGTGCATCTGGGACAAGTGTTCAGCTTCCCTACTGGATGAACCTGAAGAAGGAAAGGGGCAGCCACATCCCTCAGCCTGGGCAGAGACCCCGGGCCTCTGGGATACCAGGCTAGGCTCCGGTGGGCAGGCAGGAAGAAGTAATGGAACAAACCTGCTGGAGGCCACTACTAACAACTCTTAACAACAAACACAGTCAATTTTTTAACAAAATTTTTGATCTTGAAATCTTCTGGTACCCTATGATATAATTACCCTCCTTTTGGAAGTTATTTGATAAACAAGAATAAATATTAAGGTACTCTATAACTTCTATGCATTCAAAATTACTTTTGGAATAAAGTCCTTAACATTTCCAAGAAACATTAGTCCACATAATTTTTATATTTATAAATAATTATACAGTTTCACATACGTAAGTAAAAAGGAAAAGTAATTATTTCTACAACAGATCTAATTACAGGAAGCTTTTATGGAAAATGGAAATGTCAACCTTTAATTAAGATCACGTCGAACTCAAATTCCAAAATGCTTGTTTAATCAAAAATAAATATTCCCTCAATGTAGTGTATACTGAAGAGTTATAGTAAGAAATTATCACCGAAACAGAATAGGAAAAGGTAATTTCCTACATTTTGTAAGATATATTATTGGTTTTATTAATATAGACTGTGAGGAATTATTAAATAGATTAAATGACCACATAGAAACATACTTTTTACTCTCATTCACTTCTACTTTAATTTCAGTGAAATATTTTCCAGTTGTCCAAACAAAACACACCAAAAAAAATAATCCAGGTGTCGTAATAGCTATCTTTCTTTGTGTCCTGAGACACCTTATGCTACCGTATTTAAAAAATGTAAGAGAAAGTTTGACATTCATCCTACCAAACCTTGAGCATCTCATTTAGGAAACTAGACTTTCTCTAAATCAATCTAACCCTCAATTAAAATCCAAGTGAGAGGAGATGTGCAGAAGACAGCAAACACCTTCAATCTGCATTCTTTTGTGAATGTAGTCTACTGATTTGGGATGAACCATGGGACCAAGCCTTCAAGAGTTCATCTTGGAATAAATGTATTAATCTTGCATTACTTTTTGTTATTTGTTTCTTTATAAAATTCTATAATTTATCAGTAATTACACATGCATAAGTACAGAGTACACCATTTTGGTAAGCAAGAGCTGTCACATGAAAGTGGAGCAGGGGAGTGCATTTGATGGTTGATATACTTCAACACAGCTCTTTAGCACTTCAGGATGGGGTGTAAAGCACCAGGGTCCTGGAAGCATGAGAGATGTTGTTCAACTGAGAACAGTAGACAGGAACATTAACACTTTTGGCAAAAATTACTGTATTTTAGATTCCTATCTGCAGAGTGAAAAAATGAGTGAAAAAATCAAAACTTCCGTTTAAAACTTGTAGAACTGCCTGTTCTTAGCACTCCAGAAAATCAGGCTGTAGGCATATGAAACTAGGGAGCCGAATCTGAGCAGGACTACTGACTGTATCAATCTCTACTGGTAAGATCTGCCCTTAATTATTCTAAGTCTTAAAGATCAGTGGTAAAAGCTGGAGCAAGGAAGACTCACACTTGGAGGAGGAGGACCAGGTTAGAGAATAATTTAAACAAAGTGGACATACATGAGTCTATAGGGTCTGATGTGATGCAACCATGATTACTTGGAACCTGGCCAATGTTATTAAAGGACCAGTCTCAGCTGCCCTTGAAAAGTCAATCAGGAGAAAATACTAAGGACTAGAAGGGAGCAAATACAACTCTTATCTTCAAAAAGGCTAAGAAGTAAGGTCCAGAGAAGGGCAACAAGTCTGGTGAGGGGTCTGAAACACAAGTCCTATGAGGAGTGGCTGAGGGAGCTGGGGTTGTTTAGCCTGGAGAAGAGGAGGCTCAGGGGAGACCTCATCACTCTCTACAACTGCCTGAAAGGAGAGTTGTAGTCAGGTGAGGGTCAGTCTCTTCTCCCAGGCTACCAGTGACAGAAGGAGAGGACACAGTCTCAAGCTGCACCACAGGAAGTTTATGTTAGACATTAGGAAAAAATTCTTCACACAAAGATGATGCCTAAAATGAGAGGAAAAAACTTTCCCAACAGGGATAAAGTGAAGAGCTGGTCTTTAATGGAAATTTCCAGGTCCACAATGCACAGAGCACCAGTACCCCTTTTATATATACCTAATGGATACATCCAATCCCAAAGTCATTCACCCCCCANCAATATGATGGGATATATAAAAAGCTGATGGGAGGGTGTAAAGAAGTGAGAGTCAGGCCCTTTTCACTGGTATTAAGTGAAATGACAACAAACAATAAACACAAATGAAAATGCAGGAAATGCCACTTAAACATAGAAAAACTAATGCGGGTTTTTACTGTGAGGGTGATAAAATCCTAGAACATCTTGCCCAAAGATGTAACTCAAAACCTCCAAAATGTTTTTCTGGAAAAGACCTTCAAGGGACTGGGCCACTGAAAGAAGGTGAGACAGCACCACTTTTATTGTCCTTGACAAGTAAGGAGGTATTGTTTTGGCAAGGAAGGATGGAAACAAGTTTAAACTTACTTTAAACTTACTTTACATACTTGAGTGCCAAAGCGACATGTTAGCTGTAAAAGTAACTATGACTTGAGGCTCTTACTCTACAAATTGGTTTGAGTTCAGAGAGAATGGAAAAATAAAAATATAAATTAAACAAAAGCAAAAAAACCTCCACAGACCTGTGATTTTCTCTGAAGGTTTGTTGAGTTCTGTGGTTAACTGAAATGCCATTTTTCTTTTATGAATAACATTACAACATATGACTGCCATAACACTTAAAATTATGTTGGCCTTGTCTGGAATCACCAATGGTAATTCCACTTTTAGACTAGAAATTAGTCAGTGCAGAAATTGCTGTTCTTTCTTCCTTCATCAAACTAATTCAGAGAGATCTAAGAACAGAACATTATGTACTTTTTGCCATTCTTTTTCTCTTCCCATCTGACAGTATTTGCTCACAAATACATACAAACTGATTTTCTATTAGCTTCTGCTGAACACATCAGCTGTGAAATACATTAAGGTAGCCATGAAAATGTGAAAGTAAATATGAAGACAGAAAATGTATAATAACTGAATGTGTTTTTAATTGTATATGGGCCTTCATGGATAAAGAAAAGAAATATCACTGCTGGAGTTGCTAATATTTGGCCAATAGACTACACTGGTGAAATGATAAAAGCACTGCTTATAATCATAGACAAAAGTAGAGTATTAGGTGGAGGTGATTGTTATCACAAACACCACTGTTATGTTTAGAAGGATATAAAAAATCTAGTACAAATTTTTCTATTACTTTTATCTGTCGCAGTTGAGATGGACTAAGCGACATGAACACGCTTATTTGTGTATCATGAAAAGATTTCGTTTATTTTGTTACAGCATAGACAGATATACATATCAGAAGGTCAGCATGTCCCAACACCATTGGTTCAAAGTCATCTTGCTCCTTTATCACTGGTTACAGCTACAACACTCTCCACTCTGCCCAATATCCCGTCTTTGCAGTGGTTAGTTCTCTTAATTTGTTTATTCAACACAACTCTGAGACTTTCCAGCTGCACTTCTCCATCTCAAGGGCATGCAGAAATGCCTGCCTCCCCCAACATCTCCCCCTCTTTTTGTATTTGTGCTTCGAAAAATGCCAGCATAGTTTTCTGCAGAGCCCTTTGCAGAAAACTAAGTAAACATGGCAGTAGAAGTAGGACAACTACAACAACTAACAATACTACCAATCCTCTTCTCACCACTGATAACAACCACCTTGTTAAACTCTAATTCGTAACCAAATTTCCATATCCTTGCAACTAAGGAGATATCCTCCAAAGTCTGTCAACTTTAATCTCAGATAAAAGTAGCATTAAAAGTAGGTGCAAATTGCTTGATTGATATGATTTTGTGTTCAAAACCTGTGCAAGTCTCTCGTGTCTATAGATTACAGTTCTAACTAGAGTGCAAATACCAAGTTAGGTGCTCTAAAGAAGCCATTGTAAAAATGTTTCTAAGAGATACCAACATTTTTTCCACAGGCTTTTTCACCTTTTCATATATCTTCCCCTCCTTTTTTTTTTTTGTCATTTTTTTTCAGAATGTAATGGACTCATTTGGTTGTAGCGTGCCCAGTGGGGATATTTTCATACTCTGGATGATGTCAACAAATAAAAGTATTGTTTCATTCTCTTGTGAAACTTATCTTAACAATAAAATTTAAGTGCAAAATTTTGAAATCTTAATTACCATAATAATTTTATTTGAATTACTATTAACGCATAAATTTTAATCCAAAGTCAACTTGACACTTATCTACAATTGCACAATTTGTATAAAATTAATATAATGCGTTATATTATTTTCTTCAAATATGGAGTTCTCATTTAAATTGGTACTTAATATGCTTAATTTTGCTGTACTTTGGTGATAGTGTTAACAAATTCAATTATTGCCATGAAATCTGTAACTAAAATTTAACACATAGAAGAAAGATACTTCACAAATTAAGCAATAAGCAGCAAAATTCAGAACTCAAATGTTATAACTCCATATTAGGCTAGAAAATATACAATATGCTTATTTATAATTCCAAACTTAAGAGAATTATATCAACTTATTTAATAAAACTTAGCAATGCATTGCATACTTAAAATTTTAATATACTTTCAATTTGAATTACGTATATTTTCTTTGAGTTATTTATATTTGGATATTTATAGTCATTTACATATATTCATATGTATCCGTACAGTATTTAGCCGAAAACAAATGCTTTAAACTAATTTTTTAATTTCTTCACAGCTACAAGTCAATATTTTATTATCAGTTAGAAATTAGTTTGATATATGTGGTGAAAGGTGTCTGTGAGCACTTTGCTATCAGGCAGAATTCAGGTTGCTCTGACACAACCATAGAAGCTGCTGTTGAGATCTGCTGTAAGCTGTGTCAGTCATTCCTCCCCCTGTGGTGTGACGTCAGCTAATGCTGCTGCCTCCGGCAGGGGAGACAGTTGTGTAGGTAACTATGGAAACACGGAATTCACTGTCCTAGTTTTAACTCGTACATAGTCTGAGTAGCTGGCGTGCTGCAGGTGTCTCCCCCCCGCAGGGGGAAGGAATGGGGGGCTGTTGTTCCATCTAGTAGCTGTGCAGAACACTGTCCATGCTGACTCATGGTGGCAGAGGGTGAGGAGGGGGCAGCTGCCACCTCCTCTCCGGCCGCTGTCCTCGGCGCTGCAGTTTCGCCACAGCTCCCGCTTCAAGCCGTTCCCTGACAATTGATGCCAAGTGTAGAAGCCCATGGCAGGCGCCACACAGGACAATCTCTCTAGACACTACACCACTGCCCGCCAGGCATTTCAGGAACCCATGGTCCCGCTTGTCCTGCCGATTTTAGGTGAAACAGTTCTTTTTCCAGCTGAATCCTTCTTTCGCAAGTCCGTATGGTATTTTAAACACTTTTTGTTTTTTGCTCAAGTGTGCAAAGGGGGTTTTAAGGCTCAGAGTTCACTTTTTTTGGTAAGTTCTCTGTTTGTCACACGGTCGGTGCTGGGTGCCGCCATATTGGCACCGTACCACCGGAAAAGAAAGAGCATTTCTGGCCTCCGCCATCTTTAGCTACACACCTCAATTTTTCTTTCCGAAGGTATTACTTATTTTTCTCATAATTAAAGCTTACAAATCCTACTAAGTTTGATCTCCGCTGTTGCCTTTCATGGGTGCCTTGCCAGATCAGACACTAGGCTTCGTGGTTGTCCCTTGTCTGTACTTTTAGGGCATGGCACCGCTCCATTTCAGTTCACGTCCTGGCGCCGCAGAAGCTCATCTCAGAAAGTTTCAAAACTTTGTTCATGTGTGAGGGCGCGGAGTACCTGCTCTGCATGTGCAACACCTCACTAGTCAAGTCTGTGCAGTCAAATAGTAAATGTAGAGTGTTCCCTGCTCTGTTCCTAGCTGGTTATGTTACATGGGTCTCAGGCAGCATGGGAGGACTCCTTTGGGCATTTAGGTCGGCGCCACCCTTGCTGCCCTAAGAGAGCTTTTGCGATTTCAGCTGGCAGCCTCTTGCAAACTCGGCCAGCAGCAGCTCCCGAGCATCCTGGAAAGCTGTGAGGGGGGGAACCATCCCCCTCCTGCCTCTCTGGCTCTGGCTGCACAGCTGGGATGGGCAGGGGGGCTCTTGGCTTCA
>WEIV01000125.1:0-11890 GCA_013390005.1 Calyptomena viridis
GGCACTGTGATCTCAGGGAAGCTCGTTTGCATCACAGAGACGGGAAATGCTCCTTTTCGCTGTCACTGCTGTAACCTCCCTGTTCCTCTCGCTTTTGACATCACTGTTTTGACTTCCCGTGATGTGTGTGTCTGGCAGAAGCGCGCTTATCATTTCCCTGCAGCTGGGAAGCCGGGAAACGGTGCCGTGCATGTGCCTGTGTGCAGCTCTAGGGGATGTGTGACAGCTCAGCAGGAGCAGACGGTGCTTCAGCATCCTTTGGGAGTGGTTTTCAGCAGAGGAGCTGTCTCTGGCATGATGCGTTATTTGCCACAGCAGGAAAACAAAGTCTGGGTGAAACTGGGTTTTCTTCGCAAAAGTGTGAGCGTTTGCAGCTCCTTGTTGGTTGACTAGTTGGGCCAGGGGAGTGTGTGAGCAACCCTCGGGTGCTGGGGATGGTGAGGAGGGAACAGCCCTGTTTTGGGGAGTGCTGCAGTGCTGGGGTGTCCCTGCCCTCAGAAATTGCCTTGATGAGCAAGTGCTGTTGCATGTGAGGACGTGGCAAGTGCTGGTCACCACCTGGGGCTTGGACTTGAGGCCACAGAGCTGGCAGGAGACTGTTGGATTTGTATCATTCCCCACTCCAGGCCAGTAAACCTTTTATCCAACCCAACAGTTGTGTGGAATAGATTTATCCTCATATTTTATAGAACCTGTTCTGCTGTTTTTTGAAATGTTTGCAGACACCCTGTTAAGGCACTGCTGCTGCTATGTCTTCCACTCTCTGCCTCTAGTTATAATGAGATAACCTAGTACAGCTGCCATTGGAATCTTCATAGTCTGGAGAGCAAAGGAAATTGCAGCTTAGTGCTTTTGGGTGGTAACAGAGAAATCTCAGAAACCCTTTTGTGAACTGGGTTATTAGTGTTACACATCTGTCATTTCACATCTACACTGCAAAGAGGTAACTCTGCCTAACGTGTGAGGGTGGATTCCCAGGATTTTCATTTAAGAGCTCCTGCTGCTTCTTCTCAGTGTCCAAGGGAAATGTGAATTTAAATCTCTGTGTTAAACCTGCGATTGCCCAACCTGCACTGCCCACAGGAGGAATTTTGCAACAGATTTGAAACCTGAGAGAGGGAGGGAGGGAGGGAGGGAAGCTGGACGTGTTTTATATAGTTAATTCTTTTTAAGTTCAGTTACTTGGAGTTGTTGGGCTGAGTTTGAGAGATTATTAAGTAATAACTCAACAGACGTGGCCTCATGGGCAGAAGAGGAGGGGGAGAGTCCTGGGTGCATGATAAATAAATTTGCCACATGGCCACTAAGTGAATTTTACCCCAAATTCCCATTTCCAGTGAATAGCATACACACATGGAAACTGGTGCAAACTTGATGCACAAAGATATTAGAAACCCTCCTGCAGATTGTGATCTTTTTTTTTCTCCTCCCATTTTCTTTTTCTTTTTTATTTTCATCCAATAACACTTGTCCAACTACTTCCACAAGGAAGAACTAGGTAAGCAAAGCTTTCCATAACCTTTGAGAATGAGGTAATGGAAGGAACAGCCAGAAAACACAGCAGTAAATGTGTGATATGAAGTGAATCACTGTTAACCTGTTTTTTTCCGTGCTGCTCTAGTAATTTTGGCTTGTTTTTTCTGGCACATGACTGTCCTACTAGCAGCAACCAGGATTTTGACTCCTTAAAGAAAAAACATTTTGAGTCAGTGGTGTGTAAATGAACCTGCTTGCAGCTTGGATTTGTACATCTCAATGATGCCAGTGGAATGGGGTCATTGTGGGTTGATTAGCACAGTTCCTCCACTGAAAAGATAGAAATTATATTCACTGTCAATCACTAATCCAGGCTTTAATTGTGAAAACATAGCACGAATGAAGTTTTGACTTCATTTTCTGTTCTTGTCCCAGTTTACATTCAAGTGTTCTGAGAAATGACCCCGGATCCAGGAGATCCAGCAGCTCCACTATGTTGGATGGAGGAAATATCGGGAAGTTTGAATTTGAGGTCACTGACTTCTTCCTTTTTGGATCTCCCTTGGGCCTGGTTCTTGCACTGCGAAAAACTGTAATTCCAGCTCTTGACAGTAAGTCCTGCTGCAAACTGCTGAGCTCCCTTGGTTGGATGGTGTAAGCACTGCCTGCTGCAGATGCAGGGATTTGGTTAAACCCAAACATTCCTATATAATATTTATTTAAGGAAGCAGATCACTGTGTGCTCTGGCCTGTACTGATTATACCATTTATTTGCAATGTCCTTCCAAACATTAAAAATACTGGACAATTCTGAAGTTTATAAATACTGTAAGAAATTGTTTCAGTTGACTAAACTGGGAGATGAGGGAGATGATAAATCCTTGGTGCTTTTCTTTAACACAACCATTTTTTTTTTTACAGACAAATATTTACAATATTCTAACAAGTAATATTTTGGTACTTGAGGTGGCTTTTTTTTCTTCATCTTTTTAGTCTTTCAGCTCAGACCAGCCTGTCAGCAGGTCTATAACCTGTTCCACCCTGCAGACCCATCTGCTTCACGCCTTGAGCCTCTTCTGGAGAAGAAGTTCTACCTTTTGCCTCCCTTTAATATTCCCCGGTACCAGAGGTTCCCCCTGGGTGATGGCAATTCTGCTGTTTTGGGTAAGTCACAGTGGGTCCATATTAGCTGTTTAAAGGGTTATATCCACATTTTACATGAAGTTATAGAAGCAGTTGGGAATGATGAGAAAAAGAATTGGCCCTGTAGCATTAGCCTTGTTCCTGATTTACCAAGAAAAGGAGTTTTCTTCCTACAAAATCAGTGCCTTGTTACCCGTATGCCATTTGTTTGTCACACAAGATCTTCAGCTGCTGAGAGTCACTTCCCTGTAAAGGTCCCTGTTTTATACCCAAGCTGGTGCTTGTGGTTGGGAGTGAATGAAACATGATTAACTTGGCAGAGTTGAGGACTTCAGTGCTTGGAAGGCCAGTGAAGACTGGAAGGCACAAAGCCAACAGTGAGATGATGATGGTTTACTTGCTCACATCCTATGTTTTTTCATAGGAAGGCTCTTGCAGATCCATGAGGTGGTGATGCCCTTCCCACCTTGTCAGTGAGACACTTTGTCTTATAGTAAACCTAGAATTCCTCTGCCATCCACTTGCTCTGCCCCAACTGTAGCAGTAATAAAGTCCAAAACACCTCTGTACCTGCCCTCCCTGACCATGTCCTGCCTCAGCTCCCATTGCATCAGTGCTCTTGCAGCTGACCTAGTGAAATAAATTGTATTTCCCACCATCCTCACTCACTCTGTGCTCATGGTCTTCTGCTCTTTCAGTGCAGGCTCTCATTGCAGGGAGCTCTCAGGGAAGCTCAACACTGTGCAGAACTAAATTTTACCTTTTTACTTCACCTAAAGCCTTGGTTCCCTGCAGGGGCAGGACTCTGGGACAATTGCAAGAATAATTGCACTATAATTTTTTCCCTGGATAGAAATTGTTAGTCCACGGTCCATTAAATTAAATTGCAACTAAAAGTTGCTACTATAAAACTAGACTTAAAAGACACAAGAAATCCTGCCAGCAAACCAGAGGAAAAAAGCAAAGCCATCAGCTAGAAAGGTTGGAATTGGTGATTGCTTTTCCCCGAGATCTGATGGCATTCCATTTGTTTAATATTTGATTCATGCAGAACTAAATGAAGTGGACTCTGTATCTAGAGCTGAATAATTCTGGTGATACTTTGCATCATTTTACAATTGAAAATCCAAAGCAACTGTCTTCCGTGTATCAGTGTCTTAAAAGATTGTAACTGCTCAATCTAGAGGTCTGGTTTGTTAAATGGGCACAAACTAAACCCCATGTTTAATAGAGTGAAAAAAATACTTTCTGCAGGCCCCACTCACTTGTCAAATTTAGCAAAGATCTCGCTGCGACACTTTTTAAAAATGGATCCACCCACAATTATATTTGTACCCAGGCCAGTTACAACAGCTCAGGGAATCTATAGCAACTTGAAAAGCAATTTGCTTTTTGGATGTATTCTAGGTATCAGCTGCAAGGGGCTGCTTAAAAAATTTTACACCTAAACATCTTACTTTCTTTCTCTTAAATAATACGTTCCAAAGCCCCTGTTCTCATTCAACCCAGAGGCAGAAGCCCCTCTGACACTAAACAACCTGTGTCAGGTTATAGCTCTGCACAGCAGCAGTGATTTTAGTAGAGTGCAGTGTCTGCCTGGACCTTTGAGTTGGCTCTGGTTGGAGAGGCACTTGCTGTATGGTGGAGAGGGGTTAAACAGCAATTAGCTCAACTGTGAGAAGGGCAGAGTGATTGCAAAACCTTCTCCAGGTTTGAGCCTTGTCTTTTAAGAGATACTGCTCTGCCTTAATGAATAAAACCGACAAAAACCAACTTTAAATTCTTTTCCTGTAAGACAAAGCCTCTTCATTTGCTTATCAGAAAGTAACAGGCTATTCCTTCCTATTAGAGTCCAAATTACAGTGTGATGTACACGTTGCCCAGAAGGACTGACCATGATTCACCGAGCCACTGCTGAGGTTGTGTTCACTGTAGGGTGCTCCAGAGAAGTGAATTGTTGCTGTAATTAAATTGTGTGTTCTGTTGATCACATAAAATTCAGGTGCTCCATTGTAGATAGTTCTGTACAAAACCTACTGTATCACTGCTTGTGCACATCTTCTTATGCAAGTAGCATTTTTAAGTCCACAATGCAGAAAGCGTCTTAAGCTGATTTTTCTTCCCCATTTTCCCATCTGTACTAAATGCTGGTCCCTGTTTCATTTCAATGAATTTGCAGAGTAAAATCAGACTCGCATCCCTTCTTCTGTGCTTTGCACTGTGTAGGCTGCGAGTCTGATTCTCCCCTTACAGCATGTTATTTTTCCCTCATAGTAAAAAGATTTCTCTGGATCTGCTGGGTATTTATGGATTTGGCTCATTGGAGCAGTGGGTTCAGAGCACTCCCTTTTGTTGAAATGCCATCATTGTGTTCTCCTCTGCTCCCAGTTAATCACTGATGTGGGTCTGTTTGGAAAGTCAGCCGTGTTTTGTTTCTTTTACTCTATATGAAGGTTGTCTGTTCATTGAAGACTCATAGTTAAGTGCTGGGGTGTAACTGTTTGTATGTTTAACACTTTGTGGTCGCATGTCTGTTGTTCTTTGTCCTTCTGTTATGTTTTTTTTTTCCCCATCTGCTTCTAGTTGAGACAATCCAGAACAATCCCATCCTCCTCATGGAAAGTAGCCCTCTGGGTGCTCTCCAGCACCAGGACAGCTTCATGGAAACAAGTATCCCTGTTCCCGTACTGAATTGGCAAGATGTTTCCCATAAAAGTGCTGGTTTTTCTGAGTGTGTGTAATCTACACTTTTGTATTGTCTATGGTGTTGGGTTCTTGGGGTGCTTTTTGGAGACCATACTGTTGCCTCCTGGGGTTGAAATCCTCGTGCTGTGCCTGGGGTTGTGCCACATGAAATAACCACTTGGGATCATGCTTGGAGCTGGGAGAACCACTGTGGAAACAACGGGTTGGGATTACAAATTGTCCCATTCTGGTGTTGTTGCTGGAAGGGGAGCTGGTGGCCTTGCCCGTGTGGTACTCACAAGGGCAGATCCCTTGGGAAAGGGTTGTGTGCAGTCACCACACCAAACTGTGCCCAGAAATCCAGTTAACGCCTGTGTCACACTAGATTGTGTCCCTTTGAGTATTTCATGTTTGGACACTCCTCGTGGCTCTGCTGAACACAGCAACTGAGGCTTTTAGACCCCAGGGTGGCTCTAAGTGTTGGCTTTTTAAAATTATTTTCTCGTCTTCTGCCCTAAAAGCAAAGTTTGATGCATTTGTTTTGCCTTATCTTCCACCCTAAAGCTGCATGGCCTCATTTATTCTGGTTGTGGCTGGTGGTACATCTGCAATTTTGATGAGACTTGACTTTGGTTTGTTTTTTAATTCCCTCTGTGTCTCACTTGCCTGTTCTCATCCTTTTCTTGGTGTTTTGCATTGAGAGCTGGGGTTGCTGCCCTTCTGTCTTTAACAAGCTGATCCTGTGGGACATTATGTGGTCATACAGGATGGTGACATTTCTGGCCATCCCAGGTTGTCTCTCCCTTTGTCTCTTGAAGGTGTAGATGATTTTTAGGTGTGCAGTTGCCATGTTGCCTGTGCTGTGAGGTTCTGTTACAAAGCATCTGGTACTATTAATTAATACTATTAATTAATCACTTTGGAGGTCACTGATGAAATACCATTTAGCTGTCAGCTGATATTGCCTGTAGTGAGGACAGAGCTTTTAGAACCATCCCTAGCCCACGGCAGGGGAGTTTGGAATTAGATGATCTTTGAGGTCCCCTTCCAACCCAAACCATTCTAGGATTCAATGAGTCTCTGCTCTTTACCTTGTGTGTCAAGAGCACAGTGTGGCCAAGCAGTGCTTGGCTTGACTGTAGGAAATGCTGAATCCCAGTTCAGCCACTGGACTGCAGGAAATTTCCAGAATCATGAAAAAATATGGACAACAAAAATCTGCTGCTCTTGGTCTCAGGATAGCAACTGCAAAGTGCCCAACACTGAGCAGTGACTGCAGTGCAAGCAGGGTCTGGCCTGTGCTGAGCAGCTGGCTGGCTTTCTGGTTTATTTTTATTGAACTGTACGTATTTTTGATTGCTTTCAGTATTTCTTTGTTGCTTTGGTGCAAGAGCTCAGCCTGCAAACAGAACGTATCAAAATGTGTCATTCAGATCCCCCAAGGACTTACCTGAGAGGACGGCCCAGGGCTCCTAGTGGGAAAGAGAAAGAACATTGACAAGCAAGTCCATAAATGAAAGGGCACAGCACCAAAATGAGTGTTAAAGATCCATAGGTAGGGGGAAAAAAAAGGTGATGTGGCTTCCCATGTCCCCAGTTATGGAAGTCCAATTAAATCTTGGGTCATGGCACTGGCTGTGCCATGTGGCTTGAGCAGCAGCAGGTGCTTTGCTGGTAGGGAGGGTGCTCAGGGCACTGCTCCAGCCAGATCTCTTTGTCTTCCCTCTGATAAAGTCAGCCCTGAGTCACAGTACAAAGTGCACTTCAGCCAGTGCAGTAAACCAGGGTACCTCTGTCCTTATCTAGTGACAAAGGAACAGCTAATCTTGATCAAAGTCTTGCTGCTGCAGGGCCTTCTGACTTCACCCTGAGCTTGCCTGGAAAACTTCCCTGTGGTTGTCAGGACCTGAGTTGTGGCTGGGGATGCACCTCTGCAGTGCAGGAGACTTTGGAGAGCTCCCTTTGGGAGCAGGAGTGCTGGGGTCAGTCTGTGCTGGTGTGGCAGCACCTGTGACATCCCACCCTGGTCACCACACTCCCCAAGAAAACCCCCTTGGTTTCAAAACTGCTGCACGAGGAATTTGGTGCAAAGAATACACAGAGTTAAGAAGTGCGTTGTTAGGTTTTTTCTGCGAGTCAGGTCTCAGGATTTTCTTTGGAAGTCACAGCTTTAGGGTAGAGGAAGTTTGGCTGAGGGGGCAGTAATGCATAAACCAGGTTTTTATTTATATTTCCTGCCCTGCCTAGTCCTGGACCTTGTTTTTCTTAGAAACTCTTCTTCTTCAGGGACAGAAGGTGTGTAGCTTGGGAAAAGTGAGAAATGCAAGAGCAACTTGAGTAGGCTGGAGCACAAGAGCACTGCTGTTGAGTGGCACCTCGTCCCCTGCAGAGCAGGCTCCTGCCACCCATGTGGGTGACACTAAGCACTTCAGTAAAGCACTTCAGGCTTTTGTAAGAGTGAGAATTATTCCTCTGGTGACACCAGGATGGGATTGGAAGGGCTGTTCAGGTTGGGTGTTTTTCTGCAAACTCTATATTCCAAAATCCCCAGTCAGGCCCAGGAAAGTGAGACTGGCTAAAAAGAGCAAGCCCAAAATACCACTGTATCTTCCTTTATTCACTTTCTGGGTTTGGCCCAACCTTTTCTCCTGCGTAGTGTTGCTGTAACAACTGCTTTCTGATTCAAGCTACAGATGCTTTAGGTTAAGGGAGAGGAAGAAGTTCAGGCTTCTCTGGTAATTAGAGCTGAAGCTGATGTTTTTCCTGACACAGACAAAGCCAAACCTCTCCTTACATCTGAGCTGGTTCAGGGAAGCAGATGGTCATTGTCTGTGTTGGGTCACCCACTGGATGACACAAGTGCATGAGCACAGAAGGATCTCACAGGCCAGAGAAAGGAGAGGGAGGGATAGCCAGGGAAGAGATGAGAGCGTGGCCTCAGGTCCTGCAGCAATGGGAACTAGACCTTTTACCCTTGAGATCTTTGTGGAGTTCAGTGCAGCTCCTGTTCTCTGCTTGAATTGTCTCCTCTTGCTCGAGCTGGTGCTTTGTACCATCAGAAAACAGCACTGGGCCTGTGGGATTGGCTGGGTTGTAGATACTGGTCACAGCCTTGCCAGGCAGCAGCTCAAGGAGAGGTGAAAAGAGGAGGGAAAATGCTGAGAAAGTGATGCTGCTAATGGCCTTTCAGGCACAACGTGGGCAGTGTGTGCAGCTCATCATCAGGTCAGGCTCCCGCTAAGGCTCAGATCTTGCAGTCCACAAAGCTTTTACACAGAGCAGCTTGTGGCCTGATTTTCCCTGCAGAGAAGAGAACTCTTTTACCAACACTTAGCCACACATTTTCTGCTTCATACGTTCCCTCTCCCTCCACTGCAGCAGGATTTGTGTGGGCACCAGCACTGCTGCTGTGAACTGAGAGACTGGAAGGAGAAAATCTGTAGCCCCAAGCAAAAAGAGATTGATATTAAAGTAAACCAGTTGCCAAAACAGCGCCCTGTGTCAGCTGCATACTGGGATTAAATCCAGGGATATCTAAAGTGGCTGAAATAGGGGAAGAGCATTGGTGTGTGGAAGTAATGTACTTACCTTCCCCATGGCATCTCCTGCCTGGCTGAGAGCATAAACCTGTGCCCTGTCTGATACCTGGGAATAAAGTTCAGGTGCTGCTCCTCAGGTGCAGCAGAGATGGGCAATTTTTAAAACCCTAAAAAATTAAGTTGCTTTGCTTTTGCATATTACTGCCATACTGGTGCTGCCTGCTGTGAGTCACCTGGTATTGGCATTACAAACCTCTGCAGTGCAAGAGCTTGGAATATCCCACTTAATTCGGCCTCATAGCATCCACAGAGGGGTGGATGTTCTTACCACTGTTAGAGAGAGAAAGCTGAAGTGCAGTGATTTTATCTTTACTTCAGCATCTCTCAGTTTGCCACTCCTGAACATTTGAGGTCCATTTCCTTCTAATCCATATCTAAGATCTGTGCAAGCATGGTTTTAAACCCTCCTTTTCTGTATTTATGTACTAAGGGGTTAGGCCACACTTCATAAACCTCAGGTTGGGATCTAAAAATCCAGACCTGCGTGTTGTACCAAAGAAGCTCTGTTTTCACAGAGACTGAGCACTCCCAGATCCACCAACTCCAGTGAGAGATGTAAGTGCTCAGCACCAGGCTCCTTTCACTAGCCCTTACTTCAGTTTAACGGGTGTTGGCTGTATCCATTAGCAATAAAATACAGGTTCAAATTAGTCCCTGCCAGGCATGAAGATGTTTTCTTGATTTTTTTTTTGTTTTCCATTAATGTTTTTATCTTGCAGAAGTTCATTTAAATCTTAATATTTCAAGAATGCAAATATCCCCTTTCTAAGGTTGTTTTTTGTTGTTCTCCTTTGATTATTTTGTCTAGATGTGAATATATAAAATTGTGTATATTCACATCTGTTTGTATGACACATGCTTGTTATTGCTGCTTGAATACATCTGCCTGGGTTTTTCTTTGGATCTGGTTTTTGAGCTATTTATTTTGCTTCTCTCAATCAAAGACTGCTCCCCCAGCCACATGTCTCTGCCTGCTGTGCTGTTTGCTTTCTTTTCAAACCAGAGCTCTGATGATATGTGGGGGTTCTTTTCATTCCAATCAGTTCTGAAAGGTTTTTGCACCTACCAGCTTTGTTTGCCTCCTTCCTCCCCCACGAGTTCATCTTGCCCAGCCTCTGTCTGTCGGTCTAATATTTTGATTTCCCTGTTTCAACTTTGTAGCAGATGTTGTTCAGTCTCATGGTGCCGTCTTCATGGAAAACGCGTCCCTGTCCACCCCCATTTCAGCCCCTCAGTTCAGGGGCTTCCGGAGAGCCAGTGAGATCAGCATTGCCAGCCAGGTCTCAGGAATGGCAGACAGTTACACTGCTTCCAACATAGCCAACAGTAAGTGTTTCACCCCTCCAAGATCCCGCTCGCTGCCGCTCCACTCTCAGACCACGGGCTGAGCCACAAAGCTTCTGTCTGTCTGTCTGTCCGGGGCTGTGCTTTCCATCAATCACCAAAAGCTGGAATTACTCACCTTCACCCGGTTTTGCCACAGTCAGTGCCACGTGTTGTCGTATCCCCTGGAAGAACAGGTGATAAGTTTGATGGTTATGCAGGGACCGAGCGCTGTGTTTTGCATGTTGGACCATGCTGGTGATAAATCGTTGAAAAAAATCTAACAATTGGTAATTCTGAGCACCGTTGTGTGTGGTGAGGGTTAATCCAAAGGGATGTTTCTGTGCTGCTGTGATAAGTTGTGCAGAACTGGTCAGGATCAGCACTTCCAAGGTGCTAATGTAGGCTGTGGCTTGATGCAGATCCCTCAACTGTGGCCCACAAAAACAGGGATGAGTAAGCCCCTCTGTAACAGAGCAAGGACACATTTGTTCAGAACAGAACATTTATTATTTTGCATTAGAAATTCAGCTCTTCTGTAGCCCTCAGGGAAGCTCACAGTCAGCCAGTTATGACCCATATCCCAGAGCCGAATGAGGAATAAAAGGGATTTTTTATTTCTTATTTTTCACAAAACCTGTGTAACTTTCCAACTAATACAGTGGAAAAGAACAGACTTTGTTAAGGGTTCAGTCCCTTCTTCCTTTCAGCTCAGGTATGAGATGAACAATCAGTCCTCAGCGACCTCTGATAAGTCAGACCGAAAAAGGCTGAAAAATTAAAACAAACAAACAAAACTCCCACAACAAACAAACAAACCCATACAAAAAAATCTTCAGCCCCAAACTTCCTAGAAGGTAGATAAAATTTAGAGACACTCCATTCCCGGCACGGGCTGGCAATTACTCTAATTAATTGCTGAGGTTCGTAATGCTCCCCGAGGCAGGTGTGAGTTGCTGAAGGTCTGTGGGTGCTGCTGTAACCTCTTGCCCTGCTTGAGGTAACGCTCAGCAGCAAGAATAAATACCTGGGCTCTGAAAAACGAGGTTTTCCTTCCCAAAGCGCATCCAAGAGCTGCTGCCACACTCCCTGTGTGCATCCTTACACTTGTCCTGGTAAGACATCTTGCCAAGTGCTTGCTAAATACAAACCTGATTGGGAAGAAGCTGCTGGGGGAGAAAGTGTTGGGTTTGTGGTGGAGTGTTTTTGCCAGGGTGATGCCCCAATGCCGGCACGTCGCAACGGGAGGATCCTGCCAGGCCCACACAACGATTTCCTCTCTGCTTTCCCCGTGCTCCCCCCACCTCGTGTAGCTTCTGCTTTGTGTAATTTATTCCTCCACACATTTCACAGCTGTCAAAACCTGTTTCTGAGCTCAGGGAGGACGAGTGTGGCTGCACAGGTTCTCCCTGTCCCTGTGTGCCGGCTGCCTCACAGCTGTCACAGCCCCTTCCCTCAGCTCCCGAGTGCCGACGTGTCCCCTGAGCCCCGGATTTGCCTTTCCAGCTCTTGTTCTCGACCTCATTAGTGTGGTGGTAACATGAAGCAGTGGCATTGAGGGTTGGATGTGATCCGTGTTTATCCCCAGGGAGAGCTGGAGGAAGTCCAGAGGGGCATTACCAAAACATGGCTTTCTCCCAGGAGCCTCCCTAGGGTGCAGCTTC
>WEIV01000126.1:2003-14179 GCA_013390005.1 Calyptomena viridis
TATAACTTCCTGACAATCCCTGGAAGTTTTTACAAACACTCCCACTTTAAAAAATCCCATGAGACAGATGTGTTGAAAGCAGTTCCCTGGTTCAAGTGGGGAAATGTACATGGTCTGTACCAAGCATATCCTGGTGCGTGCAAGAACTCTTGTTCATCCTTTGGGACAGCCACAGCTCTCAGTACAGTTCTCTGGGGGACCTGGGTACCTCACCAAGTCAAGGTGGCCACTTTTCACAGAGACTGCCTAGAGACTCAAAGTACCAAGTTCAGAGGCTCTGAGTACCCTGTTGACATCAGAAACCTAGTATTAAGTGTGTGACTCAAGTGAATTGAGTATGAATAATCAAAACCTAAACAACCGTAAGAACAATACATCAGGCAGACTTCAACAGCAACAAAATTTAAAGTTTTCTTTTCAAGTAATGAGGGAATAGTCAGTTGTATCAGTTTGCAGAGCATCTTTTAAGAAAATGTAAAATCTTTCTCCTAAATATTAATAAAATTCAACATATCCTTAAACATAATATCATTGAAAGAAGTAATTGTTTTCTTGCCTTTTGGTGTAGTTTCTTTTTATTTAATATCATGTTTGCATTTGACCTATAATATTTACAACTTTTTGCAAAAGTCTTTTTAGGATATAAAATTTATTTCACCCTTTTGGACCTGCTTGTTCTGCTCTGGACCTGCTCCACCAGCATCTGTAATAAATACTTCTTCCATCCTTCCATCCACAATCTTTTGAAATCCAACACCTTTTTTCCCTCAATTTCCATAATTGACTATAGTATATAAAAGCAACTGGGAATTCCTAGTATTTTCCATTTAAAGAATTAAGTCTGCAAAATTACAGCTGGGTCTTGTTTTGAACCAACTCACTAGGCACCCTTTGGCTTTTTCGTATCAGGCAGATTGGTATAGGGGAGCCATAGGAAATACTTTCCTAGAAAGACCAGTTACTTGATCTATCCTTTCTATTAATACTCCCAAACCCACCTTCTCAAGTGTAAGAGATTCTTGGTGGGAATGGCTGGGAGGGAGCACATATGTGTATGGAAGGAAAAGAAGTTTGGCCAAAGAGTCACATTATTTTGCCACCTTCACAGAGGCTGACCTTCCAGCTGGGAAGAAAGACCAAACACTGGGACCAAGGCAAGACCCAGACCAACACTGAGTCATGGGGTTCCTATTTCTTTTTCTGTCTGACAGTGACACTGCACAGCAAAATATCAGATCACATTTTTCAGTCTAGTTGGAGTATTTGGCCTACAATGTCGAATAACAGGCTTCAAATTTCAAGCTAACTGAAAGAATTAGGGCAATTTTTTAATTTATACTATAAGAGGATGAGGAGTAAGAAGGATCCCTGGAGGTAAAGCATTGAAGGAAGGAGAGATAAAAAATAAATAAGTAAATAAAGACCAGTAGAAAGTCTGCTTTTGGAACTAGATGGATAAAACTGAAACGCAGAGTTACGTACAAGCTGATTTAAAGGGCGAAAGTTGGGTATAAAAGCAAAGAGAAATCTAAGCTTTTTCTGTCCTCCTCATGAAGTATGAAACCATTACATATTTTCATAGTTAAAAATGTAGGACTAAGAGGAAAATAACCCTACTTCAAGAGCCAGTTACATGAATTGTGTCGTGTTACAGTTTGTGAGATGTGTATATTTTGTGTTTGCAAGACTTTAATTGTTCTGGTTTCATTCTTTAAAAAAAAAAATATGGAAATGAGTAATTGAATATCTGCAGTGGTGATGAAAGCTAAGGTGGTGGAGAGGGAGAGTAGCCTGAGCTCAAGAGGAAGGTAAGGAGGAGCGGGTACTGAAAACAACCCCATTGTCTGGTGCCATAACTGAACTGCTGGGGATTTTTTTCTCCATTTCTGTTGCTGCCCCTCCTCCTCTTTCTACTCCTCTCCCCTCTTCCATCCCTCTCCTATTGCTTCCTTTTCTCTCATCCTTCTGAGCTGTGCCGACACCAGGGGAGAGGTCCAGAGCAGGAGGGAAGATCCAGCAAGTCTGAAATAAAAAAAAAATTGCAAATAAAAGATAAAAAGGATCCAGAAATTCAAATGAATACCCTCAACATTTAAAAATATACTTTCCTCTGTTTGTCAGTCATTGTGACACAGGTTTCTATAGCTGGTTGACTTTGATATTAAAAGATCTGACAGTGAAAAGTAGACAGTCCTATTTTGATTATGATGAATATTTAAAACATTCATTAATAATTGTGAAAAAATATCAAGAATTTCTGAACCCGTTTTAAAATTTCTGGAATGAAATGTCACAATGTATATGACTTCAGTTTGTGCATTAAATTAAAAAAAAAAAAAAAAGTGGCATTCCTGAAATAGTTTTATTTCCTTAAACTGAACTGTAATTGTTTTTCTTGTAGTCTCTCCTTTCACAAGCATGTCCCCAAATACACAATCCTCAGTCAAGGTCCCTAGACCACCAGATCATCCTGAACAGCTGGCAGAAATAGTCCCAGAGAGATGACATAACAGCATTTCACTTATATGCCCTAATCTCACTGAGAAATTCAGTTGTGCTCATCTGTGTTCTGACAATCTATGGTCATGAGACCTTTATATTCCTGCGAAAACACTGTGCTCCTGATTTTGAGCAGTGACCCAAGAGTGAAAAGAAAATATTATGGTGCATAAATAAAAGAGGGAAAAGAGGCAAAAACTTCATGAAGTCAGCAAAGGGTTTTATCGTTGTAAATCTGTTTCATGTGAACACTGCTCAGACAATGCATTTTTGAGGGACAGTACAAAAAATCTAAGTTAGAAATATAAATAGAATGTGAGGAACAAAAACGAAGACCAAGAGGTGGTGAAGTGTGTAACATGACACAGTAGCTGCAGCTAACATTTTATAGTCCCCAGAGCATATTACTGTGCTTATTTGAAGCACTTATTTCAAAGTGCTGAGAACTCCAACTTTTTAACTCCCCTTCTCAATTCTGACAAGTCCATAAGATTTCTGAGTCTGTACAAACCATTATATAGTGGATGCTAGAGCTCACAGCTGCATCTTACTTTGTCATGGCAGTAACACTGTGGTATTCGGGCAATTAACTCTCACTACGCTGAGTTTTGTGCTTACTCCTGTAATACCAAATGGTTCATTTCTAATTTGGATTCAGCTTTAGTTCAGTTTATACTATGCTGTCAGTGAAAAACATGGCCTGTGCAAGCAGTTTAATGACCTTTGCACAGGCATACAGACAGTGCTGCATGAAGAATAAGGCAAACGCTGTGGTGGAAACATGTACACTATGTTCATATATTTCATTACCTGGACGAAATCTAACAGAAACATATATTGAAAACATATTGAACAAAATAGCAGAATTCATAGTTTGTGGAACAAGAGGATGGTATCACATTATACTGGGTAGTGGCACAAATTGGCCAGAGCTTTGGCGCAATGACCTAGAAAAAATTGAAAGAAAGGCACTGAAATAAACTTCATCTAAGAGATGATTTTACAGTTTAATACTCAGTCTTATAAAATTCCAATATTCTCTATAAAATTATCTGAGACAGATAAAAATAAAATCTATCTGGATGTTCAGAAGTACAGGTTTTACTCGAGTATTTTAAAACAAGAACATACATGAGGATATTAGCAGCATGCTATCAACAGCTAAATATTTCTCCTAGGTTTCCTGCATCACTTCAGCTTACAAACTAAACAGCTTTTTTTAGTTTTAAAACCCCATTTCAGAGACATCTAGAACTTTCAAAATCAGGTATTTTTCTGTCTTTTGATCTACTAATGATTTTTAAAACTGTGACTATATATCTTACATTAATCTACATATACAAAGTACAGTATCTGATTCAAGTGCCACCCACATAATCTTTGTTTCAATTATTTTCAAAGGTTTTCAAATGAGATCTGTGATTATACAAAATAACTCAAATCCCTGGATTTTAGAGTAGGACTCTGTGAGAAGAACTCATTGAAGGATCAGTTGTTGTCAGATTACATTATAAACAGATAGAAAATTCTGTGAAACAATAAAAATAGGTGTAAAATCTTGTTCCCATAAGAAGTCTTTGGGAATTTTGTCACAGACCAGAATTGATTCACTGTTTTTAGAAACACATCTGCATTTCTGTAAAAAGAATCGAGAAGTTGAAAATAAATTTAAGGAAAAGCTTAAAGCCATGAATGTTTCAGTGGCGAAAAAATGACTTTTCAAACAAATATTTCATTGGAGAAATTAGTATTTCAACGGGTGGGAGAGCTGGGGAGCATGAGATTCATCTCCTTTAACTTCATCCATCAAAAAGTTAGGAATCTATTTTAAATAGGTCATCTAGGCTCTCTCTCATCAGTGAAAAGAGAGAGGCATTTTAAGGCGGTTGTTCATCTCAGCTGTCCATAGACGCCTCTGTTGGGATGTAATCTGTAATTCTCTGGAGGTGTCTATATATCTCCATTGACTACAAAGCCTTGAGCAACTGTGTTAGACTTCAATGACTAACTTTTAGATGGCTAAAATGATGTCTAGCTTAGCTCTGAAAACCTATTTTTTAAACAGCAAGGTTAAGTGAGATGAATTGAGCTTTTGTGTGAACCACTTTATCAAAAATCTACAGAAAAAAAATGTTTTGACATGAAATTTTGACCAGTACGTCAGTATCACTGATTTTAATAATAATTCTGCACCTTTCTACTTCTACGTCACCCAGAGGAGCAGGTCACATGTTGATGAATGGTAATATAAAAGCAATTTTAGGCTTTTCTCATAAAATGATAAACAATAAAAATCAATGTCCTGATTAACTACACCCACAAAGCAAAAGTGGCATAAATGCGGTTTCTTTTCATTATGCACAGTGTACATTAATCGTCTACAACTTACAAGTGCACAACTAGAAGATGCAAACCTCTTCAGAGTCAATCTTGCAGTTGTCCGATTTACAGAACTCCCATTTAATTGGAAGTTGTATACGCAGAAAGAAAATATAATTACATCCTTGTTCTTCTGCAGTTTGGGGGGTGGGGAAGTGCATGTGAATTTATATCGTAGAGAACACATTAAAAAACCAACCTACTGTGCAATATCTCAAGTGTTGGGTTTTATCCCGTGAAATCAGTAGCAAATATAAGATGAGAAATGAGATGGTAGTACTGATTTTGTTTTGTTTTGGTATTTAGAAAAATAAATAATTAATTCCTTTTGTAGCTACCCAAACGGGAAGTTTTGTTTTAATTATAGCTTCAGGGGTCTATTTCATAGACACTGCATGACAGTTTGCACAACACATTTTTAAATCTTATATTACTTCTATCCTAATATCATGTGAATGATCTTTTGATAAAATATTGTAACTAGGTAGAATTACTTTTCTTTTATAAAAAGTAATTCTGCATTACACATCCAGCTTAGAATCCTGTTTCTGCAATTACTAAAAGCACATTTCATTCTAAAAATTCAGTGAGTTATTACAACTCCTTCTACCCACAAAGAGCTGTTAGCATCCAGTAAGCCCTGAGTGCAGGCCTGGTGTGCAAAAATGCACAAGACTATCTTTGTTACTTCCATTCATACTGTTCTAACAAAAAGGATGCAAACATTTTAATGCTTCTCAACTCCATTATAGTGCAAATAATTTTAGAGATTCTGTACTCCATTATAAGACTCCATTATAATACATTTCTTTCCATATAATGAAACAGAAACAGGGACTAGCATTGTTAACGCAACGCTAATATAGTTCTTTGAGACAGAAACTCCAATTCTTCAGTCAACCTAAAAATACCGCATGCAAGGTATAAATGTGCAGTGCATCCTCCAAATCATAGTTACCCATTTAACAAGATCTCTTGTATCTATTTGACAGTAAGTACTGTTCAGCTTCTATGTAAAACTTCCAGTAGAAACAGAGACACCTTTTTACTGAATCAACAGTGCTAATGTGATACTTTTCTACAGAACAAATTAAGTCTTGCTTCAGTCAGGTGAAGAATCTCATTACTATTTGATTTGTGCCAGATATCTCCTTTTGGTTGACCCTGAACAACACAAACCACATGCTTGACCCAGGAGAGGATCTTGATGAAAGGAACCAATGTGACTGAGCAGGCTGAAATAAAGGCTGTTGGTATGGGGCACAGTAAAGACGGGGACCTGACTTTCACCAAGTCAGTCAATAATCACCAAAGTCCAGTAATTATCACTGTATCCTTTATGGCCCATTGTTCTTTAAATAATAATAATGGCCTGTACCGCTTTTTCTAAGTTATACCTGTCTAAGGGACTGTAAGCTGCTCTCAGAGGACCATAGAATCAACCAGGGAAAGCATCAGCTATTTCCAGAGCTCTACATTGACTTGGTTGCTAAGACACTGCACATCAGTAGAGGAAACAATCACTGACACAAGGAGAAGGCAACTCGGGAAGGACCACTGATGTAAACCAAGTTTAACCAGACATTTTAGGAGAAAGACTCATGAGTGTGCAAAGGAAAAATAAATAGCCTGGGGAGCGTCATTCATATTCCACCATTTTCATATCCACTGTTGGTCATCACTCATAAGAAATCCTCCTCTTCTTCTTCAAATCTGTACCACTCAAGTCAGAGTAGAAATTATTATGCTTACTACCATAACCATGAAGGAATTACATCAGAGAAAAAAAACCAGCTCTGTTCCTGAAACTGAAATGCAACTGCAGAATGGTTTAGCCCCGACATCCTAGCAGGCCAGCCAGCATGCAAGGAGTCAGGAGACAAAGAGATGTACCAAAAAGGCAATTTATTAACTCTATAGCTTCTGTGAAGTGGCAGTAGGTAACATTGCTCTGTATAAATTTACAACAGAGAAAGCTGAACTCTGTTATGAAAGAAAAGTTTTGGTTAAGCTCTGAGGAATACTTAATTAATGTAAGATTTCTGTTAATTTTTCTATCATAGTAAAAAGTCACACCACAATGATAAAAACATGTTAATTGTATTCACACTAAACAACCTGAGATTTACTTAGTAATTTGAAGGCCTATTTGATTATTTTTTTTAATTGCTGGCAGATAATTCATTGAGATGAAAAATCACACTGCATTGTGCGAAAGTAAACTTTCGCAGAAAATACTCCAAAGCTGAATATAAATGATTTTGAAGAATTAAGTACATTATAAAGATTAGAGTGCCATTTTGAAATAGGAAAGAGAAAATACTGGGGGGAAAAATGGCACAAATTGTTCCAATCTGTCTATGTATAAAAAAAAAATCTTCAAGCCATTTTACTCCAGTAATTGTTCAAAGATCATAAAATAACGTTGATACCTTAATAAAGGTGAAAATGTTGTATTTCAATCTTCATACCACTTAAAAGTAGCATTTTGTTTTCTTCTGCCAGTCTGGATTTGAGTTTAAGGAATCTTCAAGCTGGATAACTACATGGACAGTGTCACAGATTACATAATTTTTCATCAGGAAATATTCATCTTTAGCCTCCTGTTCAGATATTCTATAAGTACTTAAAACATACAGGACTCATCTCCAGAATTTGACAGAGCATTGCATCCTAAGAAGACCAAGGGAAGTTAAAATGTTCATCTGAGGGCAGACCTATTAGTCTTCATAATCCTACATTTTAAACATTATTAAGCTTTTCTATCTTTTTATCTTTTGAAATTCAAAATGCAAGTAAGAAAATAGGAAAAATTGCACTGTAAAGGAGAAACAAACTCCCCATAGAATAATGCTTTAGAAGACTATAGAGCTAAGACATAATCAATCTGCAAAGAAACTACTAGGGAAAGGACATTTAAAAAACACTGTAGCCAACTTTCACATTTATTACTGATAGAAGACAGTCCCTGATACAGCATTGTCTCAAGCCTATTCATATTCCCTTGGGTGGTATGAATACAAAATACTAAAACAATATATAGAAGGCTCTTCAGAGTTTAAAAATCAGTTGCAAAAGAAATTGCCAAGAGTCCCCTGCTGTTACATTCTAATCAAGAAATTCAGGTTGGTTAGACAGTGAAGGGAAGGTCCATGTGCCACGAAACTTGTTTCACCAAAAGAAGGCATGTCCATGGGTGCAGCTCCAGGTGGTGATGTTTGGGCTGATGTGAGAGTCAGCAATTGGACTGCCTTGTTTGCAGCTGACAGCAGTACAGCCCAGTTTGGGCAGAAAAGAATTGGAATGCAGCTGTCCTGTTTCTGCTGCAGCATGACTTTGGGCAGAGCCAGTCTTAGCATTCCCTCCCAATGTCAGCCACACTTGGGAACCTCTCCCAGTAAGCCCAGCAAATGTGAGTGAAAGGGGGCTGCAATTGCTCTCTAGAAATATATTCTGAAGAGAAAATATGTGGAGAATGAGCCTTACTGTTTAGGGTCGGCATGGCACAAAAAATAAAGGAAAATAAACTGTCTGAAAACAAATTTAGGACAGGATTGATGTTTCTAACATCCTGTAGAATGAGGCTCTGCCTAGCCTTCAAGAGGTGCAGTGAGAGTGATACCCCAGCTAAATTTAAACCAGAGCTTGCTGAATCTGAACAAAATAAGACTGGCCTAGCAACACAGCAAACAGACTTGATGACTCCTCCAGCCACTCCAGTCCTATGTCTCTAGAAAAATGTGAGAAGATGTGCTTCTGTTGCCAGCTCAGGCCACTAATTGCTAAAAACATGTATTCATGAGTCAGCATGCTTTTCACTATACAGTTTTTAACTTCTGTTCACCTCTTCATTTTTATGTGCAAGTACTGCTAGTTAGTTATGGAGGAAGAAAAGAAAAATTGTTTTCCAAAGCTTTCAGTTTACAACCCTTTATACAGGCATCTGGAATTTCTTTATGCTGTCTGAATATCAAAATAGATATAAAGAAAACTAGAAGATTTTATTTCATTCTGGACGCTCATCACTTTCATATGAGTGAAATATTGAGTATATCTCATACTAAGTGTAAGAAATGCAATTATATCATCACTTGCAGAAATAACGTTGCAATTTGTAGGCAACATTTTAATTCACCTTAAATGGACAGTTGTCTTCGACACAAACTATGGCTTTCTAAAACACAGTTTCAACATCACTAGTCATAGCATAACTATGTAAGGGCCAAGCTAGAACCAATTCTACCAATCCAAATTCTACTGTGCCCACTTACTGCAAGAGGCAGAAGTATCCTCTTTCAAAATTAGCTCCTTTATTCCTATGTTAAAGTCCCTAGGTTGTTTGATATATTTAAACTTGTACAACCTCTGACTGCTGTGAAATAAATACATGTATATTAATTACTACTCAAACAACAGGTGCTTTGTGGATGAAATCTGGGTGCTAAAAATAGTGCATTCCTAGAACTTTCTTTCTCAGACTTCAAATAAGATTAGGTGAGCAGGATTAGATCTTCAGTCAGCAACTATCTGTACAAAATTACACAACACACCTGCAATATTAAAAGAAAGGACAAAAAGAACATCATTCTGGAAACTGCTAGCCCAGTTACTTTATTTCAGTGCTCTAGCAGTATTAAAAATATTTTGCTTACTGGGAGCTCCATATAATTTAAAGAAAAACCTTAATTTAAAAAATAAGGAGGGATGGAAGTAAAAAGAGGGGTGGAGAATAAAGTTTCTATCACTCTTGTATTTAATGGATTGCTTTCAAATTAAATAATGAAAAAATAAGCAGGCTGAGTCTTCTTAAAATGTCGAGTGTTGACCCAACAGATCATAACTATTACAGAGAAATCATCATAATCTATCATGCAAATATCTCTACTGATTCTTAGACACATGAATTACTGTTATACTACTAAAGGTATTTCATCATGTCAGAGCAGAAGTCATGCATAAATATGTGCTAAATATTTTTATTACATTTAAACTGGAAAAAGCCACTGTAAATACATAAGAGTTATGTCACTACAAAAGTACATGAATTTATTTATTTTTCAACATGAATAATTGCATGATGTATACACTTATATACATTTTCTACTTTAAAGGAAGCCGTTAAGTTGCAAGAATGTACACATAAGCATTAGAAGCTTCAAACTTTCAAATGCATTTGTAATTCTATGTAATTCTATGAATTATATGACAGTGACAAAAGAAATATATCCCCTATGACTTTAGTTTCCACATCTGAATACACAGCATATCTTTATAGTTAGTTATAGATCCCTAAAAGCTATTTCTATAAACTACATTAAGAAATTCCATTACAATAAAAAACAGAGAACACCACAGAACATTCAGCACTTCAACTTCAGCATAATATTGCATCATATTTCTTTCTGGGATAAAACAAAACAAACAAAAAACCAAACAACCCTGTCATCTGGAAAAATCTTTCCAAATTGTATTTTAGAGAACCAATATTCTCGTCTGTACATCAGGGGCAGCCTCTGTCAAGCATTTAAGCGCTCTCAAACAAAAGTAAGTTTCTCCTCCAATCCTGAACTCACAGTAACCATCACGGACAGTAACAGTTTCCCATTCCCTGTCAGCCGGTGGCATTATTACTCATCAAAACAAATCGAAACACCTTTAAACAAATATTAGCTTCTGATTAATCTCTAACCCAATGAATTAAAGTCATGAGGCAACCTGCTGCTTTGTTTACGCCTTTTTAATACGAGAAGCAGAAGTTGGATATAAGGGTTTTACTGCCCTTAGGGCTACAAAATATGCCTCATGTGGCATCGAGCCAGCTCTCTGAGGGAGCCTCCTCTGCTGTTTCACAGCTATTTTCTAATGGATAATTTTTAAACAGACATACACAAACACACTAATCACAATACAGGGCTGGGGCTTTTGGTTTTGTCTAAAGTCCTGTAAGTATCTGTACTTGTAATGAGGATCTCAAGGTTCCATCCAGTTTCGGTTTGGGCTTTACTTTTGGTTGTTGTTTTATTGTTTTATTGTTTTTTTGTTTTTGTTTTTTAAAAAGGGTAAGAGGGAGAGAGGAGGGGTGTCTGGATTTTCTGGTTTTTCCCCCCCCCAGCTGCCTTCCCCTCTATACTGCACAGCACACAGAACACCTCTCTTCAGCTTAACCGACCCAAGCTCAATTAGTGCAACATTTTGCACACATGCAAGCAACCACAAGATAAAGATATTTAGTCCAGTCCTCACGTGTATTGAACAGATACCTTTAGAAAGGAGTGGAAGGAGATTTCTTTAAAAAAAAAAAAAAAACAAAACAACAAAACCCACAATCTCACAATGTAATTTACACAGCGTGGAAACGCCTACAAGGAGATGAAGTACCTGCACTGGGGAGATGTTCAGTTGTTCACTTCATCTTCCGTTGACAAGGAAACCAAACCGCACTTCATTTTCCAGGAAAACCTTCCACTGCCACCATTTGAAAATGTATTTATTTGTATATATGTATATATCTATCATTATCATAATCATGATAACAATAACCATCTTAAAACACTGCTGGCAAAAGAATGAAAAAGTCAAGGTGCAAAATGTAGAAAAGTAAAGATCATCTCTTTGGCTTTCTGTTTTGCTTTGTTATCTTTAAGGAGGAAAAAAGTATTTAAAAATGATAACTGCAACACTCTGCAAGAAAAGTTTCACATTATAAACAGGCATCAAAAACTGAAGAAGAGGAAAAACAAAAAACCCTGCTGATTGCACTGTCAAAAAGAAAAAAAAAAAAAAGAAACAGTAACAAAAACAATAAAATTATAATCTTGCTCTGTGGCTTTCACCAGTATTGCAAGATTACAAACTCTGTGTAAACACTGCTGTAAAATGCATTTCCAATTCCCATCTCTTTATGGAAAAAAGAAAACCCTTAAAAAACACCCAAAAAATAAAAATAAAACGACACCAGAAAAATCCTCTGCAAAAAGAGTTAGAAACATGCCTTTTCTCTTATCTTTAAAAAATAAGCATCATATTTCATATCGCTTTTCCGTGCTACAATAAAACCAGTTGCATATATATATAGCTACTAAATGTATATCAGTTGTTGCTGGACTGGCAAGTCTGTATTATTAATATTATAATTTTTCATTCCCAGTGACTCCCGGCCCCAGCAGCACCTTTTGCTCACAGTTTAGTAACCATCGCATGCTAGGAAAAAAACTTGTCATCAGCAAAAGATCAAATCCATTTAAACAATAATCAAAGAGGAAGAAAAAAAAAAGAAGAAAAAAAAAGAAAACAAAAAA
>WEIV01000126.1:14186-29090 GCA_013390005.1 Calyptomena viridis
AAAAAAAAACAAAAGGAAGAAAAAAAAACAGGACAAAAAAAGGAGGACAAGAATGTCAGCGGAAAGGTACTCACCGAGCGGGAGTAAAAGGGAGGAATAAAAATGAGAGTTACTATAAAATACAGTATGGCGGTGGAAGAAGGAATGAGGCGCTTTTTTTTTCTCTCCTCTCTAGTCTCTGCCTCCGGCAACCGCCACGTGATCTGGAGCCGGGCGGACTCGCAGCCGGGAGGGCGCAGCGGCGGCGGCGGCGCCGGGCGCCGCCGCCCTACCGCTGCAGTGCCGCCCGCCCCCGGGAGCGGAGCGGAGCGTAGGAGCTCCGTGGTTTGCCCGGGTGAAGGGTGCGGTGTGCCCCGGCGGCGACCCCAGCGCAGCGCTGGGCTCCGAGGCGTGCGCGCTCGGGGTAACCCTCCCGCTGATCGGGCGAGGGATGTGGGTGACTGTGCGCTGGGGTACGCTGTGTGTGCGCGCACACAAGGGGGTAGCCCACCGTCCGGCTTGCCGTCTGCACGGCGTGCCAACCCTGCGGGGGTGCCCCTCCCGCAGCTCCGGCTCAGCGTGGGTGCGCGGAGTATCCCAGCAGGCAGACGTGGAGGGGCATCCCCTCCTATCACCGCCAGCTTCGGGGCACCGCCGCTGCCTGTGCAGGGCAGGGAGGGAAGCGGGTGTTCCCCTGTGTCACTCGTGGTCCGGTGTGTGCGCAGCTCGGGGTGTTTCCGTACCGAGAGCCAGGGCTGCAGCCACTGTGCACCCAGTCATGTCTGAGCAGAACTGCTCCGGCTTCTTCCGGAGAGAGGTTCACAAGTGCAGCGTGGGAGAGAAGGACAGGTGCTACCGGTCCCATCCGTTACCGCTTTTGTTTCCTGGCTTGTGCCCTGCTGCACGGCCTCCCCTCCTCCCGTCCTTCCAGTGACAGGGCTGATGCTTCCCATCACAAAGTTGCTGCCCGAGGTGGGAAGTAAACAAGTGTTTCGGAGGGGATCGCTTACTGGGGGATGCGCTTCCGAGGGCAACCCGCAGCCGCAAGTAGTGTAGCGCAGGGCAGTGGGAACTGTACAAACAAAAGGTGTACCTCGGGCAGGGTGACCCTGGGTGGGCAGCCTCCCACGGCAGCACAGCCCGCAGCTTCCCGCACGAGCAGACAGCTCATGTGCCGAACCCTAGCGCATACACGAGCGGCCCCGCGGCTGGCCGGATGGCAGTTCTCTCCCTTTTCTTTTGATATACGACCAATATACGTAAGCAGGCTGTATGCTACTGTTGCTGAGAGTTCCCTCAAGACGCTTGCTTTTCCCTTTTCATCTCTCTTCGCTTGTCTCCTTATTAACAAACAGAGCAGTCGCAGGGAGTGGCGGCTGGGGCTGAGAGCAGCTTTGCTCCAGCTCCAGCTGAAGCAAGACCTGCTCAGCATTGTCAGGCCCCAAACTGCCACCTCGGCTGTGTCCTCACTTCATTGGCCCCTAAAATGTTCATAACTAACAATCGCCCACAAACTTACTTATTTACTACTTCAGCAGTAGAAAGAAGAGCCACAAGAGACATCTGCATGAGATAAATTAACAGAAGAATAGAAGTGTGCATCTGTAAACCAGGCACTGTGATAGAGGGAGCAGTACATGCAATACTTCCCTGCTCCCGGGTTCTTGCTCACCTTTTTTTTTTTTAAGAGCCCCTCTCTTTTCATCCAGGTCAGGAGGCAGGAGATATAGTCAGGTTATTACTCTACAAAAATTACTCTGACCAATAAGAGGATGCCCTGTACATAAAAGACTGATGAGGGCACCAGCCTGCCTTCTTCACATCCTCACACAAAGCTTTTTCCCTTGCCCTGATCATTTCTTTCTTTCCTTCCTGTCCTGTATCTCTTCCCCAGTGTTTCCAGAAAATGAAAAGAAATGCTCCCTTTCTTCTTTGCTCTTAACTTCTTTTATAAAGTATGAAAAGAACACTGGCCAAAGTTTAAAACTATATATAAACAGTTATGTTTTCTTACTTGCTTTTTATTTTGGCACTGGGCTTGTTCTGACATTTCATAGTGTTCTCCCCCTGCTAAATTTGGCTTTCAGGAGTAGAGCTGTACATCTAAGGAGGTCTAAAACAAACAAACAAACAAGCAAACAAAAGGAAGTCCTTAAAGATAAAAAAAATTACAAGGAATTAAAATAGTGTGAAAACGATCCAATTTAACTGTACAATGTTTTATGTATGTATGACAATAAACTCAACCATGCTGTCATATTGGTACCACAAACTATCATATCTTGAGATTTCAGGTGAGGTGTATTTCCTTGGATGGCACACTTCAGTTTTGTGTAGTGCTAGGTACTGCACACATAAATACAGTAGAATGGTTGAGGGTTTTTTTTAATTATATTTAACATCAAAACGTGTTTACAAAGTGGAGGCCTAAATAGTAATACTGTTTTGTTGTTGCTTTCCAGTTGCCATTACTGTTTATGTAATTTTGAGCACATACATCTTCCTGAAATAACAACAACAACTAAAGTTAAAGGATGGTGTTTTAATCCCAAGTCATACAATAGATCTGACTTGTAAATGTGGACTATTCTGTCACATGTATAAGAAAAGGGATATGTATTTTGGACAACACATTTTATATATTATTTACTCAGTAGATTCCAAGACCTAGGAATAAGGTATAAATGTAGATATGTATGTTCTTCTTTTCAATGTGTATGTATTGATTGGTTATTCTGTGAGTTAAAAAGTCATTATGATAAATTTGGCAAATTTGAATGTAAACACTGAAAGATGCAAGACTTAGGGTCAGCTTCCAGGTCTAGAGACAGAGCTGAGTGGGATCTAAAAAATGTAATAAAATTACTTCATGCTATAGTTAGCATTTTAAATATTGTGAAAATGAATTGGTTCCTAAGGACTTAACCTTAGCTTTATTCAAGGAATCACCAAAGGATGCTTATATCACTTTTATGCTTACAATCTAATAAGGTGAAATAAGCATTAGAGGGTAAGAGTTGCAAGAAGTTTGGTAAGAATATGCGTTTGGAATAGGTTAAAGGCAAGAAAGAGCTTGGAACAATGCTGTTTTCACAGAATCTCAGGAAGTATTTATTCATCAGTGTTTAATTTCTGGCTACTCGTACTGCACCTTTCCTCCAAGAGCAGTTGAACACTTGATGCTGGACCAAAGAGAGGGAAACTTCAGCATATTGCCCATGTTATAGTTTAGTTATGCATAGTGCTCAACAAAGTATACAGTAAAAGAGCACAGTTCAAAATGAAGGGAAAGGAGGATCACTTAGATAATTTTAAGGGCAGAAGTGTTCATGTGAAATCCAATGCATGCAGTGCCTGCTGGCAGTTTTTAGGCTTTCCATGTTTTCTTCGACAGAACACCAACTGAGCTCCATTGCAACATGACTAAGAAGTCATCCTTAAAAGTAACAAAGAATTCGGTGAAGAAAATGTGTGAACCGGTACTTCTATGCTTCTTCCTTAGCTACCAGCACAGAGATGCTTCCCAAGATATTGTACTACATAGCCAGTGCTCTATGACTTATGCTGGGCTTGCTAGTCTTGTCAGTCATGCCATGAAATCCGAATTTTTCGCATCCTTTCCTGTACCTCTGCAATACCCTTTTCTCCTCCGACCCCTTGATAGGAGCAGAAGTAAATACGTGCTGGGATTACCTCATTGCCTATAATTTGTTTTTCTTGATTTCATTAAACTTCTGTGCTCTCGGCCCGGGGCTGCTGCTGTATATATCGCTTAGACAATTTTCTTCCCTTTCTACTGTTGCTAGTGTTGGAGAAACACACACTTTGTTTTTTTACATCACTTTCCCTGCACTTACACTTTCCTAAAATAAAGAAGCTTCTTTTTGCAAGTAGTAAGCAAATAGTTGGAGTCCAGCACTAAGGTAATGGCATTGCACAGATCCATCAGTATGACTCAGCACAATGCAAGCCTGAGCTCAAGTTGCAAACAGGTGCAGTTACTGATATCTCCTATTGCACTGGCAGAAGTCAGCTAAAACAATACCAGATGCAAAAATAGCAGCAGCAATAATAACAATAATAATAAAATAATAGTGGTCCTTTTTTGAAGATACAGCTGCCTGACCCTGCTTTAATTGCTAATTTGTATGTAATCCCTAGAGACCATCCAGTATAATTATAGGTTTGTAATGTCATGGGGGGTGTGTTTGTTTGTTTGTACATCTTGTTTAGTCTACCATGACAACAGAAAAGGGAAAATCAGTTGACTGGCAATAACTGCTAAATGAACAAAATATTTGAAGTTAGCCAAGGTACTACATTGCTGAACCATTAGATAATAGCAAGTTGAATTACTTCACATTTTTAAAACCAACTCCAATTCGTATGATAAATATGGCATATGACTTTAGAAAGAAGTTTCATTCATCTGTTTTTCTCTGTCTGTTATTATTGTTCTTGCTTTTTTCTACAGATTCATTGTTAATTTTAACAAAATTCTGCACTTCTTCTCTTACAGTGCTTTTAAGGCACTGTATTTATATATACAGTGAAGCTATCTCGATTCTTCTATTACAACCATTTCAGTTGAAATTTCCAAGTATCAGGGCATAATGCAGGTAAAAAAGTCCAGTAACAAATGATGGAAGAAATAATAGCAAGGCAGTTCTGTTTAAAGGAGGGCCAATAAAGTGCTTGAATGCTACACCCACTGTGTAGGGAAATGGAAACAAAAAAAAGGAAATCTTCAAGACTTTCATGAAACCCTTTTTACCTGCTTTTGTTAGATTAGAGAGGTTTTTGACAGGAAGGAGTTTTTAACTCTTGAATGCTTTGTCCTGTAGAAAGTTCCATCTTTCAATCCTTGTATACTGTGAGTTTTGAAACAGCCCTGACCAAAGGATACATCATACATCAAACTTTTTGTCCTCAAAATTACTTTTTTCACATGCCATTTTATATACATAAATGAAAAGTGATATTTATGTTAAAAATCAGTGAGAATCTTATTTACCCCAAACATCTTCTTAATTTCAAAAATTGTTGCCTTTTGCTCTTTTAATTTAATCTTTTCTTGAAAGGACTAATTAATGAGTAGAACTTATAACACACATGTCTTGATTTGTGAGTTTTGCAATAAATAAATCTGGGAACAGTGAGAGATAAGGTAGCTTATGATCAAATTCACTGGTCTGCACCATCTGTTCTTATGCATTCATTTTCTATATGACATTCTTTCAATCTTTCCAATGAAAGATAATTTAAAACATGCTTCCAGGGGTTTTTGTGATTTTATTTTTGTTTATTTTTATGTGTGGTTTTTGTTTGTACTTTTTTGTTTAATTGTGTTGTATCAGCCAGAATTAAATGATGGCACTTGCAATTGAACATAATGGTATTGAAAGCTGAGAGAATGCATTTACAGGGTTAATCAGACATGCCACTGGAAAGTGTGCCTTTGCATGAACAAGCAGTGACTCAGGAAAAAAAAATATGTGGTACAGAAAGAAAAAAAAGAACATTACAGATTTCTAGGAAATTTGAGAAATGGAATTGGAGAGATTTTTAAAACTTCATCTAAACTGAGAAACCTGTCTTTAATGGAAGAAATGGGAGAGAAGAGCTTTATCTTCTGAGAATTGGATCCCACACACTCAAACTGGACACACATAAAATAAACTAAGATATATTGTATTAATCTTTTTAAGTGTAGTTTAAGAGATTCAGCAACCATAACCTGCCTTGTGTAACTTAGATTATCATCCAAGCACTTATCTCCCTAAACTGACAACAATCCTTGTTCTTCTTGCCTTCAGCTGCTTCAGTTTTCAGAGATGTGAATGAGACATGAGCTACACACAGCATCCTTCTTTACTATAGGGCATTGTTTTGCATCCTGAGTACCTTTTGTGTGTATTGCATAAGGCAAGGATAGATAAAGAAGAAAGTATGTAACTATACAACTGGGCTTTATAGTAATGATTGTTCACTAAGAGTGAAATAAGGTTGCATAGGAAATTCTAACACAGGAGTTTCCTGAAAAATCAAAATTGTGATTAGCATTCAACTGTTCATAAACATTTTTTTGAAATGCAGATATATCCATATGTGCATATAGGACACCTGCATCACATATCCTGTTCTACCATTTTCTTTTTTTGACCCTGCGTTCTAGTTATGAACAAGAGCTAATTTTAGCTAGTTAATGAGATCTGACAAGATTGCAGTCCATAGCAATATGGCTGGAGGCCAGAGGATTTTTGTGTATATTGTTTTATTCATGTGTTTGTCCTGGAGAGGGCTGGAAACATTATGTAAGAGTGTTAAACACTGTGTCAGCCTCTAGGCAAAATACAGGTAAAGAACTCCTTAAAAATAAAATTATATACATTTTAATTTTTTTTAATGGAAAGACAATTTGTAATTGAGCATGTCTGACTCTAACTTCATCCCATTTACCCTTCATAAATGCAGAGAATTTCTAGGCAGGAGAAGATTTACTCTACAATTACATCAAGTAACTTGAGGCCAGTAATTTTGAAAACATATATTGGCATGCTGAATAGCATTTATTACTTTGTGTTCTCTTATCCTGACTAACACAAGGTCCTTTTCACAATCACAGTTTCTTTTCTCCACCTCCTACTTGTCAAGTTTTATGTCCTAGGATAGCATCCCATTGTTCCTTTGAGGTAAATCACCCTGTGAAACCATCTAGACAGACTTTTCCTTTTTCCACTTGTCTCAGTGCAGCTCCACTAAGATTCTTGGGGTTTTGTGTTTGATGCTTTCAAATAGCTAAATCTCTGCATTGCTGCAGCTCTTTGAGTACCTTGCAGGTAAATGACTCATGGGCACACTCCCTTCCCTCTAGCCAACAGAGAGAAAGCCTGGAAAACTGTGCTTGGGCATGATCCTCCTGGCTCATATCACAAATTACTTCCATTATAGGATAATGGTCAAAGGCACAATGCAGCCTGAAATACAGTCATCATAAAACATACAAATACTATTGATCTTAATCAAAATGATATACCTGGAATAACTTACTGTAGCCATCCCCTGTCAAGGCTTGCCGTGGGGTAAGTGTGTGCCCCTGCAATCCCCAGGGGATGGCTGAGGGAAACGGAGGACGAAGAAAGTGCTGGCAGCTCTCCATGGTTACATATAATACAAGTTTATTCACTCCAGGGGCAACAGGCCACCTGGAGGGTCCAAGCTTATGGGATAACTAGGGAAAGAGCCCTTCCCATTTCCGGCCCCTGGTTCTTATAGGGGCTCCAGCCAATGGGAAGGGAGAACAAGGGAAGGGACAAACCATCTGGGGTGAGGGGTGGGGCACATCATAACAGCACATACCATGTAACAGAACAATAATATACAGTGAGAAATATATGCTAATTGCACACCACAAAAACTTACAATCCTAAATGCAATTTTCTTTCTAGTATATCTTTCTAAACTTTTAAAATTCATTTTCTTTTTTTCCTAGGTGCCAATAACTGGCAATCATTGTGTTGGGTATGAATGGAGCATGTGACAAACAAATGGACACAAGATGTGCAAAGCCATCTGAATAAATCCCATTATTTTCTGTGAGATTAAAGCAGCAATTTCAGCACAAATGAATCTTGAAAAAAATCAAGATTCTTCAAATCTGGTAGCTCCTTTAGACAGGTAAGTACTGCAAAGGCCACTGATACTCAATTTGTCACGGTTTAGCTACACATTTCAGAACTTTTATTTTTACCAGAGAAATAAGTTTGTGGGTTGAGGGAGGGGGAGGAAACGAGACTTACGGGGTGGCAGTCAGGCTGGGTGGGGGAAGCCCCTTTTGTCCCACAGTTTGGGGTTTCCCCGGCCCCCCTGCCAATGCAATTGATCTCTGTGGACATGGTGGGCGGGGGAAAGGGGATGGGGTGGAGAAGCTCACCCTGCAGCACGGCTCTGGAGAGGCTCTGGCTCCTGGCTGCTCGGGTGGGCGGCAGAGCCGTGTGTGCGCCGCGGCTCCTGCCCTGCTGTGGGAGTGGCGGTGGGGCACTTGGGTACGGGACCCTGACGGTGGGGCCCCAGCACTGACTTCTGGAGCCTCCTCTGCCATGTCCTGCTGCTGCCGGCAGGTGTGAACCCACAGCGGCACCCAGCTCCCACTGCCCAGGGGCCACCCTGGCTTCACCAGTGCCCTGGGTGGCTGCCCCCACCACGTCTGTCAGGTGTGGTGGTGCACACCTGTAGTCCCAGCTATTGGGGAGGCTGAGCCCGGCGGATCACTTGAGCTTAGGAGTTCTGGGCTGCATAGTGCTGCACCAAGTGGGCACCCAGGCAGGAGATGCCATCTCAGGCCATCTCACTGGCTTGGTTTGGGTAGAGCTTCCCCGGGTCGTGCTGTCAGCGGAGGCCACCAGGGCTGCTGTGGTGCCTGGGACTGTGGTTCCTGATGACACCTGGCATGCCACAGGCACTGCCCACCTGAGCCCTGGTGTTGCCCGTGGTGGGGCGGGTGGAGGGGTGGTGGTCCCGGGCTGCTGCAGTCTTCTGCAGTGGCATTTGCTCCTGGCATGGGAGGAGGGCGCAGTGGTGCAGAGCGGCGTCCCAGGTGCCCACGGGGGGCCGCTGGCTGCGCACTCACCCTGGCATGGGGGGAGGCACGCTGTCTGCCTACCTCTGCCGCATCCTGGCTCGGTTTCCCCTGGTGCCTGGGTCGCTGCGTCCCCTCGCCAGTCCAGCTGGAGGGCGGCCGCCATATTGGCCAGGTGGACATGAGGACCCAGGGTTCCCGCCAGCAGGAACAGGGAAAAGGCAGAGCAGAAACAACCAATGGACAGGCAGGCCATGATTCGGGAGGCAGGGAAAGGGGTGAGGCAGAGTAACTATGCATGCACAAGGGCAAGGGATGGTGAGATTGGACTGAAAACTGTATAAAGGCTCCCTGCTAGGCCTCCTCGAGGTTCTTGGGGGGACTACTGTTGGCTTAGTCCAGGGAGGTCATCCAGGGGGGTTAGGTGACGAGAAGGAAAGAGACACGAATCACAGAAGACTTCTGGTGTGTTTAATGGTGAACGACCAAGAAGGGTGTTTATTAACCCTTTAAAAAATCTTACTCCAGTAACACTATTGGTGCTTAAGGAATGTGTATAATTAACTATTGGTCAGTAACAGGTGTCACCTTGGCATTGGTACTAAGCAAGTGAAAACATGTACACAATTGGACAAGAAACAAAAATATCCCACCATTAACTTTAAGCGAGTAGCCACGTACGCAGGCTTCCGCTCTAGGCTGGAAATGCTGACACATTCTCTTTTAAGGTCGTACTGCTGGTGTTAGCATCTTTTAAGGACATAGTACACCAAGGCCTTAGGTCCATCTTAACCATAGAGTCAAATCAGACCAGCTGTTGGCCTACAGACTACTTGGAGCTGGAAGGAGGACTTGTGCTGCTCTGCTGACCATTTCTATCTTTGCCACAACCTCTGAGCAGCCTCTGCCAGCCTGCAACACCCCTCTGGACACCATTGTAACTTCCAGATCCATCTCAGCAGTAGATGGTGCCTCAGCAAGCACTGACTCAAGTGTTTTCTCTTAAGCTTTCTGGGTTTGCCAGCAATAACATCTCCCCCTCCTATTTCCCCTGTTCCATTCCCCGGGGGGAGGTTGTGGGAGTTTCATTTCCCCTGGGGTCCCCAAGCTCTCGGGATTTTCCTTGGTAACCCTTCCTCCTCACCCCAGTAATATGTACATCTGTCCAAATTAAAGTCTTCCTATCTTTTTGTTCAGTTCTTGTGGTCTTGTAAGCTTCATATTAAGTCATATCCTGGTGTTTAAACTATGACACAATGAAGTTTGTATTCTGCTTGCCAACTATTGTCCAGACACCATCTCCCTTAAAAGAATAAAGTCTGCAAATTTTCAGTGTGTTTTCCAGTTAAAATAAAAGAACAAAAAGGGAAAACAAATCATAAATTGTCCGTGAAAACACCATTTATGTAAGAACCTGATGCAGTCTGATCTTCAGAAACTCCAGGTGATCACAAAATTGTTCTTATGGGCAACCAACCCTTCTAATAATCACACCCATGCTGCCCAAGAGTATATTTAGATATTGAGAAAGCCTCTACTTTTCTATTAAAATACAGCTTTATCTGAAAGAGTGACAAGTTTGTGCTCACCCTGTAATGGGTAACTTTGCTATTGTAATAACAGTCAAAGAAACAAGGACTTCATTGCTGTCCAGTTGTATTTGAGTATGCTTACTTTGACATATGCAGTGTTTCCATATCAAAGAACAAAATTTCTTATCGAAGCTATAGCATAATTATTAAAAACACTATATTATGGTAGCTCACACTTGACTTAAAACTTCACTTTTCTCCACCAATCCAGTAGATTTAGGATCTGTTTCTTTTTTCCCTCAGTCTAAACCATTTCCTGAGTTTCACACACCAAATGAAAACATTTTGAACTGCATAGTCTTAAAGCATACTCCAGAAATGTGTCAAATATAATGCCTAATCACTCCAAAGAAATAATAATAGAATAAGAGAATCAAGTATTCAAGTGAATACTGCCTGGTAGTAAATTTTTGAAGGCCATATTTTCATAATCAAATCATAAAATGCTTTGTAACTTTAGTGGAAAATTTTAGATTATTTTAATTTATTTAACACAAATCAAAACATGATTACAAAGGGAGAAATATCACAGGTTATTTCTAGAGAAGATATTGTTTTTCCATAGAATGTCATTTAAGGAAAAATTCGTCCTGGTGCTTTTGAAACTCTTAGCCTGCAACATTTTTTCTCAATAGCAGATCTGCTCAAGTATGAAGGAATGGCTTTCAGAAAACTTTGGAAGGTGTCACTAGGAGAACTTTTCAATTCCACAATAAAGCTTTGAATCAGTATCAAGAAAATGGTAATTAGTTGATATTTGCTATATCAAGGAAAGGTTAATGCAAAGAAGTAGTCCAGTAATACTTCCTTCTAAACTTTCTCAAACTTGCTGATTTTTTAACTCTGTATTCTACAATATGACTGCAAGTTGCAATAAAATGCATTTCTATTCATATATTCCTTCATCTACAGACTATCTTACTTACCTGTTCAAAAATTCTTAGTTTATAGTGATGCTGATAGGGAGTTGCACTGCAGCTCAGAAAGAATATAAACCCAGGAGAAACCAGTGGGTTCTGATGACTATTTTTATGAATGAGAATGAAAAAATAGAGAAAGAAGAGAAGGAGAAAATAATGAAAAAATGAATCAGTCTGAAGGTTGCCAAATTAATACTATTAACAGCGTAAGCAATCTGCTGGCAATACTAATTGTTGATGGTTTATAGAATGATAATTAGAATATAAGTATTCATATAACTTGTAGCAATAAATAAATCTCTGCCCTGTAAATGTGATGTTCATTTGTCACCTGTTTAAACAGAGTAATCGTCTGCATGTAAGAAGGATCTTCTATGATTGTTATATGATATTAAAATATTTCAATTATAAAAAAGCTGTAAACCAATATGAAAAGCAGTTTAAATTTTTATATAAGTAGCATATACATTTTTACATGTCCATTTTCTTTTTAGGAGTTAAAATAATGTTCATGCACATAATATACACAAAGAAGCATAATGTACCATTCAAATAATTTAAATCTGTAGGAAACCAAGGTCCTAAAAATTAACAGGAGTCTCTACATTACAAGCATTCATTTAAGTGATCTTTATACAAGTACAGCATTGATTTGAAGTGAATGGTTTTTTGAGTAAACACTACTTATATTATTAAAAATTTGCAGGAAAGGTTTCCAACCCTGTGAAGATCCTTTTTGGCTCCCTACTGCTGCATGCTCTGGGTGAAAGTTTTACAATGTGGATTGTCATGAGCTTTGTAAAGCTGAATACACTCCTGTAGCTTCATCAATATGTAAGATAAAATCCCTGCTTTAAAAAGAGTGAAGTGTCACAAAGAAGTAGCAATGGAGTAGAGGGATAAAGAAATGAGCAAAGATTTTATCATGATACATTTTGTTTATTTGTCCTTTTTAAATTTAGCTTTGTTTCTTTCAGGATGAGGCTGAGAGTTAAAGAATTAGGCTACTAGTAGGCATTCCACTCTGACTGCAGCCTAGACAAGGTAACCAGCCGTACCTTCGTGGCTATTTATCTCTGCTTTGCCATCTTTCTCATGCTAGAGGTTCCTTATATACAGTGACATAACTGGATATGCAGTTGATCTGATTTTGTCGAAATGATCCAATTCAAAAAAGAAATAAAAAAGATCTACTGTTAAAGGGTTTAAGCAGATAAGGATCACTAAATGTGACCTATATATGGTGTTATGCTGGAAAGTCTGAAGTGATGATGTTGACTGGAAAAGATTAGTGGTGACAAGCAATCATCTTGTAGATGGCAGACTTCTCATTATGTAGCCAGACTCAAGAAATCCTAATGAAATCTGGAGAAGCTTGAGGAAAACATTTGAAATTGGACAATAAAGCAGCAAATAACCTGCAAAGTGGTTTAGAAATATGTAAGGTTTATTTTTTTCCAACCTCTTTTTTAACATTGTTGAGAGAGAGAGAGGAAATAAAACAAGTAGAGGTTAGGAAGAAGTTGTGGAAGATATAGGTGAAATCTGTAAGAATTGAGTGAAAAAGAGAATTAAATCCAAGGGGAAGTTGTGAATGCATATATGGAAAAACTGCTTGAGAAAGTAAAAGGAGTAAAAAAAGAATTAGTGCTGGGTTAGAAATTGCGTAAAGTAAAAGAAGAGAAAGATTTTAGGTAAGGCCATAGGCATTTCTAATAAAGAGAGTATGGAAAGGTATTTTTTAATTAAAAATTACAGAACTGTAGAAAAGTTGGTAATCACAGAAACTAGTTGAAAGTTTTAAGATAAGCAGGGATGTGGATGATATTGACCTGATAATAAAAATGGAGTGTGCCTCATGGCGGTAATGTGCTTCTTGATAATTTCCCAGAGATTGCTCATTGGCATTTTTGGAAAGGTAAAGTAGAAAGTCATGGGTTGTGAGGTATTCATCTGTGTCTGCTGAGATTTTATATGGTCTCAGAGCATGCATAGCTCTTAATAGACTTGGTCAGGAAATAGGACAGTTGGCTATAGGATAGGAGTCAAGTACACAAGTTGCCTCAGTATTATCTGTGTTGTATAGCTATAAGTCATTGAATTGTCAAATGGAAAAGTAAAAGGAATTTAATTTTATTTGATTTATGAATTGGTAACTCCTTACCATGGCAGCCGAATCCCTTAAAATATTTAGATTTGCTTTTGTAATCTGTTCAAAGACTAAAGCTCTCTATTGTCTCCCCTTTTCCAAAGACAAGGAACAATCATAAAGTATGTCTCAGGAGTATCTCTAATTCCCAGAGTCTGAGCCTGCATAAATGAGAGTAAAAAGCTTTCTTCAGTCTCATAGAATCCCTTCTGAATCAGTTGGCTGAATGCAAAATAAGTGTGCATGGAGAAAGGAACACTCTTTTAACTGTCTTTTCAGTGAATATTGGGTTCTGGCTCACACATCTGTTGACTTCACAAGAAATTTTAGCTATTTATGCGTAGTTGAATACATCTTTACAGAGAAACAGAATTTTACAGTGCATGTCTTTGCAGTGCATGTCCTCTGTGTGTGAACAAATTCAACGTCTTTTTGTTGTTGTGTAATTCTTTAATATTGTTTACTGTAATTAGTCCCATGCAAAACTTCATTGCACATAAAAGCATGCAATACAATTCTATAACCTGTCAATGCACTGTACTAAATGCTAAAGGGGTGGGAAGATTATTAGATCATTAAAACAGGATGAAGAATACAGCATGGAGGTGACGCTCAGGTACTTCTCTCTGTTTCAAGAAACCAATTTTCCTTACTCGAATGAGCCATAACCTCTTCTGTAAGAGACATACACAATGGTTGCAACAAATGTAGTCAAAAGAAATAGCATCTTCAGTGTCTTCTACTTGCACAGATTTGTCTCAAAAGAAATACTTTCATATTTGTTTTCTTCCTAAGTGGACTGGAGTTACATGTAGTAATATACACTACTGGAAAACAGTGGATGTACAACGTAAGAAACTGTTTACTTCCTCAGAGATAATAAAGGGACCTTGAGACTAGTAGCTTTTATGTTGGTAAATAGGACACTTCAATATCTACATGTGAGATCTACAGATAATATGGTGATTCTTCTCATGGACACGAACACAGTGTTTTCTAATTTCAAAATATGAAAGTATTGCTGCTATACACTCTTTATCTGTAAATGTATCTTTTAAAACATTGCTCCTTGCTTTGTCATGAACACCATCTAGGAACTCTCAAGGATTATAGAAACAAGAGCTTTTAGCTAAGATTGTACATAGATAAATGAACTATGCACAGAACTTGAAGACACTAAATACATATATAGAGGGACTATTAATATTATGCTTTAAAGCACTTTTTATTTTTTTTTACCAACTTTTTTTACTGCACTTATTGTGTGGTACACTAGTTTCCCTTTAAGGGAAACTGTTAGAGTAAGTTGCAGACAAGGAGAGTTTGAGAGAAACTAGGACAAATCCCAGGTCTTCCCTCCAGAAAGCAGATGTGACAAACAAGCAACACTGTACTGTGTATCCTCTTTCTTTGAAAACACAAGGAAATAAAAGTTTATGAACTCCTGAGAAACCCCACCATGATATTTTGCTTGAATAAGAAAAGGTAAAACTGCATGTGAGGTATAGTCAGCGTCTTTAAAGAGAAATATCCTTGAAATGCCAGTCTTATTAATGGGAAAGCACACCCTGGTAAACATTGTACCTCTGCAAGGGTGTTGTAATGGGTTGACCTCAGCCGCACACCAAGTGCTCACCCAATTGCTCTATCCCTCCCCTTCCCAGCCAGGCAGGGGGAAGAGAATAA